>CM057821.1:62070120-62197620 GCA_030067965.1 Latrodectus elegans | reverse complement strand
TGTGGAGTCCGACTTCTTCAGTACACATACATGCCATAGGTACGGGTTTATAGGGTAGGCAACCATTCATAACACACAAGAAAAGGACAAAGACAGGATAGATAGAGAAAGAAAGTACAACCATGACCAAATCGGGATTCGAACACAGGACCTCACTATCCGTAGTCAGGTACGCTGACCACTCGATAAGTTGGCCGGTAACAAATAATAATGTTAACAGCTTTCCCTTTCAATTATAAATTTAAATTGGTTATGCAGTTTTCTTTATTTAAAAAGAATCGTAAATGGGGATAATAATCGTATATGTGACGAACTGCACAAATTATTTGTTTGGAAAACACGCGTATTTTTTATTATTTTTTTTACCATTTTCCTCTTTATTCCCCACTTATATGTATTATTATTTGCAGTGTCTTAAAAGGTTCTTACGTATATTTAAATGTCTAACGTATCTTTTCTTTTTTAAATTTAAAACAAATATTTGACAGTTAAATATCAGATACTACCCTAGACACATTGCAAAAAAAATGTCACAAAAAGTGGTGATTTAGTACCAAACTTTGAACATGAATTAAAGCTCTTACTATTTTTATTCTCTATGAAGCTTAAACTTATTTTTATATAATTCATTTTTATCTCGAGCTAATTAAACTTAGACTTTAGATTTTAATTTTAGAATTAAAAAATTGGAATATAAATTAAAAACATAAGCTAAAAAACTTAATTTTTTAATGAAGTTTAAAATTACTGGTCAGTTTTTTATCTCACATTTTGTTAATAGGGATTTAAATTTATAACATTAGGCTACGTTCTTTTTAGTGAACAAGGACGAAGGATTTCAATAATGAATTTAAAAATTATAATTTTTTTGTTTTTAACTATAGTTATTTTAAGCATATATTCCTCTGCGTATGCATACATTTGACCATATTCGTATTTTATTCTAAAATAAATTATTTCATTATTTTTATATTGTGTACAATGAGTTTTACTCATTGTACATAAAACCCACAAAAACAAATTTGAATATATGTTTATTAGTTTCTTGTATAATTCCTGATTTTGGGACGTAATAAAGTAATTTTAAATTACTGAATAAGTAGTGCTTTGAAATTAAGAAAGTAATGTGCAAATAACTCAATATTTCATAAATCTCGTAAAATTTAAGGCATAACATTTAAAATACACTCTTTTGTGGTAGAAAAGCAAAAATAAAATTCTTTCATTTTGAAATTTTTAATTAAATTTTTTTTCTTGTAGTTTCTAAAAGGTTTTTGAAAGCAAAAATACTGAGATGAAACAGCAAAATATATTATATATATCCCAACATATTTTCTTGGGTTTACTTTGTTTTGTTAAATATATATTTTTTTAAGTTTATTAGTTAATACAAAAACTCAAATTTTGATGTTTTAGATTATTTGAAAGGGGCTTATGTGGTTAAACAGGTTAAATAAGATATAAATATAGTGATTTATACCGTAATGCGGTTTACCATTTGCCACCAGATGTCGCGTTTATCAAACAGAACTTTTGTAGAATAGACATGTGAGGAAATGTCTTTAAATGTTACATTTATTTTGAATAGTTAGATCTGAACAAGAATCATAACTGTAACGAATATTGGTAATAAGAATGTTAAATTATGTTTTGAAAGAAAGGGAAACTGAAATATGAATTAAATTTTAATAAAATAATATTTTTCAATATAATGATGAGAGTAGTAAACACATTCTTGTTTAATAAGATTATAAAAAATATTATTGTAAAATTACAGTTCAGATGCATGGTTGCAAACCATTTCATGTATTATTTTTTTCCATTTACTTATATGTTTGTAAATATAAAACAGGAGTATATTTTCAAAATATTCATTTATATATATATTCAAAGTTCTGTGACGATATCATGCACACAAATATTTCTCAAACGCTTTTGTTGTTTTAATTTAGTCATTTCTTAAAACACAATAATCTTCAGATATTTATTGTGTCTCTCTATACTTAATTATACAATAATTCTTCTAGAATTTCTATTATTGACGTAACCACCTAGTGGAGTTTTCCGGAATTTGAAGATTTTATAATAATTCATACTGTTGTACCACCAATTCAAGTGCACTCATGCTTCCTTCACTTAGAGGAATTTTTGAGCCATGAACTCTTTCGCAACATGTAAAACACAACGAGAAAATTTAAGTTCTATTAACAATCAATCATTCTCATTTTCTAACTTACTCAACCTAGAATTTTATGTTTTTGAAGATAAATAAAAAAAAGTGGAGTTCTCTTTACTATTTTACCTTGAATTCGAAGAAACTTTATTTTTCACACTAACGCGAATGAAATTTCGAGACTTTATCAATGTCAGTAGAGTAAAAAAGGAATAAAAAAATGGATAAAAATGCGGGTTCTACTCACGAAATGACAGAAAAGTAGCCATAAATAAAAAGAGGGAATCTCGTGTCAAAGGCTGTACCGTTTCTGACGCAATTTGGGAACTTTCAACGGAAAAATGGAGAGAGTAATGGAACACGATGATGATGATGGGTAGTCTATTTTGGCGTGCGCTTGGCGTGCGCAGTCGAGCGTATCACAATTCAATGTCGTGTTGAGAACAAACGAATAAGATTTCTGTAAAAGTGAAAAGTATGAGATATATATTTTCTATATAAACGATATAAACCCTTTCTGAAAAGAGAATAGCTTAAGCAGCTGTAACTGACAGGCCTATAAAAGCACTTTTGGTGTTGTTTTTTGGTGAGTTTATTAAAATATTTTCCTACAGATTTATTTAGACTGTTTCATTTGCTCTGTCATTTTCTTATTTTTGATTCAAATTGTATTCAACCTTATTTTCATGTTTGAATGATTATATATTCAAAAGAAACCTTAAGATGTTTCGCTTTAAAAAACTACCTTAAGTAAAAGTGTTGAATCATATAAAGCGCTTATAGAAAAATTCAATTCAGCAATGAAATTTTAATAAGTCGCTACCACAATTTTATTTCAATAAATATTAATTTAAAAATACTTTTCTTACATTAGTTTTTTCGTATTTATTATAAAAATTATTTAACTTATTATTCACGAATAATTTCATATTAACTTATTATTAATACAAAGATATACATAAATAAATTTATTAATAACAAAATAATATAAATTCTAGCTTATTTATACCAAATTACAGTAAAAAAATAGCTGTTGAGGATTAAGGTTTAAATTAAAAACAATTTAATGATTTTAAACCTAACTATGATAATTTGCATCATTATAATTCTTTCTTATCACAATTTGTTGTAGATAAACCATCGAAATTCTATATAACATATACTTGTTTATGATTAATTATAAGAAATCAAAATTATTACATTCATATTTTCTTCAGTAAAAATCGAATTTCTCCAAAACTTGAATACCACTAATTTTTTCTATATCTGAAACTTATAAAATTTGCAAAATACTTTATCTCTCAATTTAATTTATAATAAGATTATCAAATAAAATATTCAATTAAACACTATTTTTGTATCGTTATAGATATTTTAATAATTATTAAGAGTTTTGAAACTTCTAGATTTAAAAAAAAATAATTTTTTTAATATTTAAATTCAAGAATTTTCAAATTTTGAATCTTTTCAACTTTATAAATAATTTGAAATTTAAAAAATTAAATTTAGTCAACTTTTTCTCAATCGTAATTTTTGTATATTATATTAATGATTAGAATCATAAAAACAAAATATAACACAGTTAATATAAAATTAAGTTAATTAATAAAAAACGTTTTGAGACTTGTTTTTTACACATAATTAACAATACTAATTTGTATAATAATTAATAAAATATGACATTAATTTCATAACAATTCTTTGGATTATATATATTAGTTCTTTCTATGATTGCATATTTTGAATTTAATAATCGCAAACTGTCTTTCTTTTACTAATATATCAAGAAACCAAAATAATGTAACATAAGAAAATATTAAGAAGCGTTAGTATTATAAAAATATCATTTTATATTTAATACAATATTTCATTTTAAACTGTGTATAATATTTTATTTTTTTGTTAGCTTTACATATTTTTTTAAGTTTATATTAAAAAAACGTAAGAGGAAGAATAAATTTTACTTTTTTAAAAATTTAATCTTGATAAATATTATTTTGAAACCAATTTCAATTTGATTGCAATACATTAAACGAAAATTAGTTCTTGCTTTTCCCATTTTTTTATTATTAATTGACAAAAATAAGAAAAATTACATCTAGATACAAATTAAGAATAATTAAGATTCGACATATTATTGGTTTTACTTGCCATCACAATCATAACTGTTTTCTTAACTATTTTCATTCGAACATGCTTTATACTTTTATTATATGAACTTGAGCAGTGTAAAATTTACAATTCAGAAACCAAAATAGAGTGCCAAAATTTCTTTCGATGTCTTTGCGTGCAGAGAATCTTATTCTTTTCAACACCGTTAAGAGCGGAAGTCACGCAAACTCATCGACAAATGCGCTTTTCTGTTGCCCAAACAGGCGAAAGAAATTTCAAAACAAATGATTTCTATATACACTCATCTGCTGTTTTCCCATCAATATTTTAAACAAAAGAAGGAAAATTAGTAAAGAATAGATACACAAACATTCATAAATTAAAATTGTTTGAATACACATAATTTGGGGAACAAACATAAACTATAATTTGAAATTACAGGAAAATATTTAAATTTTTATTAATTGCAATTCGTGAAAAAATAAATGATTTTGTTAAGTTTTTGAAGTAAAGAAGTAAATTAAACTTACGTGTATATATATATATATATATATATATATATATATATATATATATATATATATATATATATATATATATATATATATATATATATGTGTGTGTGTGTGTGTGTGTGTGTGTGTGTGTGTGTGTGTGTATATATGTGTGTGTGTATATACATATATGTGTGTGTGTATATACATATATGTGTGTGTGTATATACATATATATGTGTGTATATATATATATATATATATATATATATATATATATATATATATATATATATATATATATATATATATATATATATATATATATATATATATATATATATATATATTCTTTTACATTTCTAGAATAGCAAAATTTAAAATTAATTTTACTTTTTAGAGAATGTTATCTTGCTGCAAAAAATGTTTTGTGTATTTCGGTTTTCTAGCAAATAAAAAATACACTTTTAAAATTATAATATTTTGGTATTTATCAGCAGTCCCCCTAAGCACAATGGATTAATTAAGAATAAAGACAAAATTTTCCCCTTAAAACATAGAATGGTTCCCGTTTTTCCATTCCTTTTCTCCGATCAGATTTTATTCAAGTTGAAGTAATCCGACTGCTGTATAGCTTGCTCACCATTTGTTATATAGCTTTGTTGTCACATTGGATACAGTCATCTGGAATTTTCATTAGTTCAATGATCTTTTCCCTTTAACAATAATTAATGATGCGAATAAAAGAGAAAGAAATTCCCTGAAACCAATATAAACGTCTCTTTTACTGAATAGATCAAATACAAGACAGTATAATAGTAACATTTTATGTCTAAGTTTATTAGAGATATAACAATATACCACTTAGCTATCACAATGAATGTTCAGTTAAAAAATACTTTATAAATTCAATCATGAATTAACCAATCAAATGCTTAGTTCATTTCTTTGAAGGAACGGTTATACGATATAATTTTTTTATTTTATAAATGTTATTACCTCTTTTTTTACCGTTAATAAAATAATTGCATAAAATAAAAGCTTTTTTAAGTTTTGAATAGACAACCAGAAGATTGTAAAATATTAAATATGTTTTTGATATATATATATATATTTTAATTTTTTCTTAAATTTCTTAATATATTTCGTAAATGTGTGGATTTTTTTTAAATGGTTAAATGCATTTCGTGAATTTCTGAACATCTGCCGGTTCATTTTTCTAGTTGTAATCATAAAGTAAATAGAAAATGAATTTTAATGCTGATGTAAATATTAGCGACCTACGATCTGAAAAAAATATTAAGCATTTCATATAATCCAATAAATGACTCATACATTTAGAAATAATTATTTTTTGCTTAATTTGCAGATTTGTATGAAATATAACATGCTCCACTGTTTTAAACTGTTAATATGTAATATGCATTTTTATCTGCTAAACGTTATAGTTTATTCACGAACTTTTCATTTCAATGATCCCATGTTTATAATAATTTATGCCTAACTCAAAATTTCACCTTCTAGTATATCATACAGTTTATCAAAAACATAAATATGTCTACATATTTTACTGCAGAGTAAGTCTTTCAATAAATACAGAAAAGAATTTTCCATAAATGTACATATTTATATTCCCAAAATATTATATAGTAAATCATAAACATGTTGTCATAATATTTCATACACAAACTTATATTTTTGGAGTATTAAAACTATTAAATTCAATGCTATAAATCATATCACTTTATGTCTTAAACACTAAAACAATAAAATCTGAGGAAAAAAACTTATCTATACAGATTTTATTTTTATAATGACATACAATATAAATATATTCTTAAATTATAAATTCTAGAATTCAGAGCAATTAAGATATATTTTATTTATAGTGTAACTGTCAAGTGCAGACATAAAATTATATTTCTAATATCTGAAGGATATTTTGTCTACTTTCTTATCTTCAAAATATTACATTTAATTGCTTGTAACTATACTATAATTAATTATTTTAATCTGCTATAAAGAATAACACTTTAATTCTTCTTCTTCGATCATTAAATTCATTTATGATTTTTAATACCACATACAAAATATTAATATTTATACATTTTTATATCCTCTTTTGCGACATATTAAAATTATACGCCCCGAAGAACAACTATAAAAATTTCAAAACGTCAATTTAATTTCACTTTCGGCTGGTTAAGCATTATCACGCGCCAAACACCTTCCGGGAATTTCTGATGACTTCAGGCCATCAAACTATTCAAAAGTTACAGTTAAGACAGAGCGTAGACAACAAGTTAAATCAGAAAGTCCGCTCACTAATTCGAGCGCTCGCTCATGTGTGTAAACTCCGCTGGGAGATGAAGGCGCTGTAGCTTATCTAATACTGGTCATCTGCTGTAGCAGCTCTAGCCCAGAAGAGGAACAGCATAAATATTACGAGCGCCATGTTAGGCCTAAGTTCCCTGCCTATCGGTGAAGCTTTAACTAGATAAAGATATTGAAATTGATATTTCAGCTGAAAGTTCTTGAAGCATTGGTCATTTGGGAAAGCTAAGAGCGTTTTGGCATTTAATGCGTCATGGCTGACGTTTCAATGAAAAAGGGTGCTTTAAGTACCAGGAATATTCATCACGCAGAAGCAGTTTTTGAAAAGACTTTTAAATTTAAGTTATGGATATAGATCGCCGAAGCTATTTTACGGCGCGGAGAAAAATATGTAAATGGGTGCTCAGTTTTCTAATGCCTTGCATTTTACCAAAAATAGAGGCCCAGAAGTTGTTGAATATTTCGCTGTGATAAATGTGGAATACGTTTCAGAAAATGCTCTTAAAAAGGCAGCATTTTCTTCAGTTTGGAAATTATTTGCTATTTTGAATTTCGTCGTAGATCGGATTCTTAGCGCCGTGAATCTCTTCGGTATAACTTGACGGATTTTTCATAAATATTTCATCCAATTTGAAAGAATGAATCTGCTATTTGATATGTTCTAAGGATTATATATTTTTTGTGAGACACTTTGTATAAAATTTACAGAGTGGAAAGAAATATTGTTTCGCCACAATATTATAGTGAATATACATAAATAATCGATACAAGTTATTAACTTAAAAAATGAAATAAAGAAAATGTATAAGATAATCAACGAATTTTGTAGAAATTAAGAAACAAGAAATAAATTTTTAATTAAAATTTTTAAAAAAAATTAAAAAGAAAGAGTTTTTTTAAGGGACAGTACTATATTTACAACACTCAGTATTTATATTTAAATAGTTTTAGAACATTAGAATATTTAATAACTTTACAACTGAATATTTTTAACATAATTTAGAACATTTAAATATTTATTTTTAGAACATTTCCCAAAAGCATTTTATTAATAAAACTCTATTTAATTTTAATTTAAAGTAATAAAAATAATATTCAATATAATTTATGGATATATTAAGCATTTACAGCATCAATAGAGCTTAAAATATTTTAAAAGCTTCATTATTTATGCCTGTGATTTCATTAACTTTTATAATTCTTCTTGCAAAAAATATTGTTAAAGTACTTGAGGTGAGGCTAAAAATTACACTGGATATCAAATATAGAGAGTAAAAATGTCATGTGATAAATACTATTCATATCTCAAATCTATCAAGGTTTTTCTACTGTATAAAGACTTTTCTTAATTTTTCAAAAAATGTATTAAGAAAAGAAATTTTTATAAGCATTTTTATTACCTATTACAAATTTATTTTTAAAACTAAAAGTATATTAAAAATTTCATTTATTGATAACTTAAATTAAAAATAAGTCACCGAAAAACGTCTTAAAAAGGTTTCTAATTTTTCATAATTAATTTGTTCCACATAATTTTTAAATGGCAAAACTTTCACATTCACCTTTTGTTGTAATTATTCGCATCTCGTAACAGCAAAATTTTGCAATGTAAAAGTTTTAATTTTTGTGAATAATTAGTTAGCTTACTTTGTTACCTCCAATCGAAGAACACGTATCACTTCGTTATTCAAAATTAATGTTAGAATGAATTTTCAATTTAAACATTTTAATATTTAAATTGTTGTACTCAAATAGCTATTAATCAAATTCCAATTTTAGATTTAGTAACTAATAATTATTATATTTAAATATTTAATAATTATTTAAAAAATGGAAATTTTAATAATAAATGATTATTAAAATTTTATTATTATAATTTAAAAACAAAATTATAATAATCATTTGGCAAATAAAATTTTCCTTTAAATAAATCAAAAATAACTACATCATCATTAATTTTGAAAAAGTTCTTTTCAATTTCTTCACATATTAAAACAAGTATGATTTCAATCGATTTAACTTTTGCAAATCATGTACACTTTAAGTATTCTCATTGTAAAAACAAAAATTCACGTCGTAAAAGAATAAATAAATAGGACAAAGCAAAAAAAAATCGTCAAGTAACGATGAAAGTTCCGTGAAAAAATATGATAATTAAATGTGAAACCATAAATAAAATGACATGGAAAAAAAAGTATAGAATAATGGAAAGAATTCACGCTCTTCACACACACATACACAACACATTTTCTAGAAAAAAAAAAATTCACCCCGGCAGAAACGAGTAAATATGAGGAAATCTAGATACGTCACGTGACAGTGGAACTAAAATGTGTTTATAATAAAGTCATAACACTGAAATTGCATGTGACGTCCGATTCGAAATGGAATTGCATTTGATTCCTGGGCATGGGGGCAGCGGGGGTGTTCTGGAAACCCTTCGAATAAATCAAGTAAGCAGGTGAAGTGTAGTAGCGTTGTGTCAATGAATACATGAGTTATTCGAAACTTATTAAATATTCTGTTTATATGGAGTGAGAAATAGTCACGAATAGAAACAAAAAGAAATTATCAGAAGAACGTTTTTGGAAATTTGTTTTATGAATTTTTTCTTTCATAAAAAATAGAAGGCTGTATTTTGACGTATTTTATTCTTATTTTGTAAAAATATTAATGCATTTTTTTATAACTCTTATTAGATTATTTCGCAAAAAAAATTTTACAATCAAATTAAAAATGGTGTACAGAAATTATTAAACATATTAATTTTTACACCTAAATTTAATCCATGATTGTTTATTATTTAAAATTTGCTTTTAACTCTAAAATACAATTCATTTTTACTCCCAGGTTCTTTTGCTTACTTCAGATTACTCTAAAGATTATATTTCCAGGTTATATTTCAGATTGATATTGCGAGTTTGAGAGAATCCCAACGATGGTGTCAAACTCATAACTTTGAAATGCTATGCTTATTTTATATATTTTAACCAATTAGCTTTTTAATTTGAAATAAATGGAAGAAAGTGAGCGGAGAAAAGGAATAAGTTCTTAATTAAGCTTAAGTAATGAAAAATTAGGAAAATATTTATTTATCTATAATTGATACACACACACAATCTTGATTTAAATAGAAAAAGTATGAACATTCTTTACATGATTCAAATCGCATAAATATAAAAATGACGTTTTTTAATTTCATTAATTTAATGCAATTTTTAATGAAATAAATTTTGATTTCTTATATTTCTATGAGATTCTACATTTTTTGCTACAAATTTTACGTTAAATATCTTAACATAAATGGAATTATGTTATATCAAAATGGAATTTAAAATCAGTTCTTTCATTTTCTGTAGGTATATTTATGTTATTTCACTAAGTAAATCTTAAAAAAATATGAAATAATTTGTCATATATGATAGTAAATTAGTTTGTTTTAAAAGCGCAAACTCTAAGAGATTGATTTATTTATAACTACGTTAAACAGACAGATTAGATTTTAAACATTGAAAAATATTGAAGATTGTTCATCCTCCTAAAATTTCAGTATTACTACACATTAGTTTCCAGAAAGATTGCGAATTATTTTTTAATATAAATTTGATATAATTAACATAATTTACTTTCGTATTTGGAATTTATGATATTAAAAATTGATGCAAATATTAATAAGTAACCATAACATTTTCTCATGGAAATAATAGACATATTTTGAATGGGCTTCCTTTCCCATAATCATTAAATGCTTAATTCTTTATTTGAGAATGAAAATAACAAATAAATAGAAAAATATTACCGTTTTTGCAAATTTTAAAATATTTATAATTATTTTTAAAATTCGTGCCAAATTTTATTTTTATTGAAATCATCTCTTTATTACATGTCAAGTATAGGAATACATTTAATTCTGAGGCAAATAAATCGAAATAAAAATATTTATGAATTGTACTTGCACTTGAAAATATTTATGAATATTATAAGGAAAAAACAAGATTACAAGTCTCAGGAAGTGAAATCTTTTTGATTATGTTTATTTTGTTTTATGATACGAAGGTATAAAACTTAGTATAACTTATAAATGATAACTTCCTTCAACTGTTCATTATTTTTGTGAAAGAAAGAATTTAAAAATAACTATTCATTGAAATTTGATGTATCTTTAAAATTAGCGTCTAGTTTAATTTTTAAAATTACCTTTTAAATTAGTATCTAGATCAGCTTTTAATTATAAAGAGAATTATATTTTAACAAATTATTAAATTTTTGTCAACTTAAATTCGGATTTTAATAATGAAAAGTTGTATAACTTATTTATTTATTTGTTAGAAATCTGATCAATTTTAAGATTTAGAGCTTGGTTTGGTTTGTCGCTCAATGGTCATTTTTGCACATGAGGGCTAATTAGACCGGGACCTATACTTTTAAAGTTGATTCCGAACCACTACAAACACACCTGCACAAAGTGGGATTTGAACCCACGATTTGTTGAACCGAAGGCAAGAAAGAGGCAAGACTTAGAACTCATTGTATTTAACATTTCTTGCAAATTTATTCAAGTAAAATTTGCATATTATTTATAAATGTATTACTCTTGTAATTTAACAAGATTTTTAATTTAACAATGTACTCGCACGACATATGTCTCAGCTCATTTTTCTAACATTTTATGACTTAAAATTTATTGGACTAAGTAATTACTTTAATGTGTAATATTTTGATTTCATTTCCAAAACTATTTCTCATTTGTACAAAAGTTAAGATTAAAAATAGGTTTACCATTATCAATAAATAAATAAATGAATTTCGAATACTTTTTTAAAATTTACCTTTTTTTAAAATTTTACTTGATATTATACATTTTTTTGCCAAAAGTTTAAATTTTTTATCATATAATTATGTCTTAGTAAATAAATTTTGATTTCAAATATATTTTTCCTACACGAATTTTATTGCCTCGTTTTTTATGCTATATTTAAGTTTAGTTTGTTAAATACTTTTAACTTTACGTTATTGTAGTACTTTTATTTTTTAATTATTCTGCATTAATTTTACTTGAAATGTTATTTTATTTTGCTTTGGAGTATTATAAAAAGGTTTTTTTTGTTTTGTTGTAAAATTGCATTAAATATTCGTATATTCTAAGTTACAGCATTTAGGCAGAGTTTTGCTTTTTCTTCTGTCTCAAATTTTCTTTTCATTTTATTGCAAAAATTGCCTGAAATATTCTTATATTCTAATTTAAAGGGTTATCAGAGCTTTACTTTCACTTCTGTCTCAAATTTTCTTGAAATATTCTCTTATTCAATAAAAACGTGGTCGAATTTTCTCCTGCCCGTTTACCTTAAATGCTCATTATACTTTATAATTAAAATAAATTATTAAAATTACGATTAAATATCCAAGTAAATCTTAATTTTAACTAATTGTTCATCTAAGCAATTACATATCTTAATAACGAAATAAGAAATATTATAGTTTTTTTAACATTGGAAGAGTAAAAAAAATCAATTCACAACAATATAAAAACAAACCTAAATCAGATAAAGATAAAATTAAATAGATTCAACATTATAACAATAGTAGAACACACAATATGTGGAATTTAAAAAAATACTTAAATTTAATAAAATATAAATATATAATTGCAAACTAAAAGACTTAATTGTCAAATGACGTTAAAATATAAATGTAATATTAAAGCTGAATATTTTCTTTAAAATACTTAAAGTGAAGACATCTGTTAAACATATAGTTTTTCATCATGCACGTTTTTTAATATTCTAGACATCTATATTTTAATGCCAAATGATTTATGTAGAAATTATGGGAATTTTCCTTACGTTTGCGTTTTACAAATATGAATTCAGGCAGTAAAGATAATCAAATTTGCGTGGAGATCAAGATTAGATTTATGTAATTTCAAAATAAATGTGACTCAATGGCCATTTTCATAAATCAAGCATTGTTCTGCTTTTCTAGAAGATCACAGAATATATGGATTCGAATATGCATACTCTAAAGGATCTTAAATCATGATGGTTTCAACTTCCATTGTTTTAGTCTCGAATGAGAGAAGAAAGATTCTATCGAATGAGGCTGTTATTCTTCAAGCGATTTACGATTTTCCTTCCATTTTCTCTTATTCGTAAATTTTTCATTCAAGTAGAGTGATTCTCCCATTTCTAACGAAATTCAAAATTTTTGTACCTTGGTTCACGTATAACATTGTTATCTCCTTTAAAAATAAATATTCCTTAAATAAACTTTCTGGTTACTCTTATTACATTTAAGCAAGGTAGAATAAAATGATTAGAGGTTTAGCTTGCAGTTCATGGGTTCGATTGCATTCCAAGTGTTTTATGTCTATATAATAGTTTAAAGAATACTTAATAAGAGTCCAGATGGATTTAACCCTCAGATACAAAACGTATACGTAGAGCGAGAATATAGTCGAAGTTTTCTAATACTGAACATTGTGGATAATTTAGATGTTGTTATATGTTATGTCCAGCAACTAGGATTTCTACCTTTCAGTATTACAAGGCCCAGAAGTCATATAGTTATATAGAAATGATAAAGTTATATAGTTATATCATTATATAGTGGGGCGTACAATGGGTATACCATCGTAGCCCCGAAAGTGGCTCTTCGTAATTTAGAAGCAAGGTACAAGCAGAATATCCCAATTTGCATGACCACTTCCAGAGTTATCATTTCACATAGAGGATATTGCGACCGCGATATATATAACGTGCTACTATTAGTTAACACGACAGATTTTCGACAGAATCGGGACTCAAACTTATTACCTTCCGATAACGAGAACGAAAGACTTTACCAACAAGGGAACCGTAACCTTGGTAACTTAGATGTAAGAACATTTCATTTATTTTTTGTTTAATCGCTCCAACAGTACGCGGGTACCATAACTTCATTTCTGAAAAGAAAGTTTTGATATTTGATAAAGAGATATGGGTAGAGCTCAGTATCAGAAAATAGTTTTGCAAAACTCTTATATACATCAATTATTATTCAAATTTCATGTAACCACTGCAAAGAATGTTCACCACAAATCTAAAGAAATACCTTAAATCTTAATTATAATTAAATTAGCTTCATTTTCAAAAAGGAAATATATATATATATATATATATATATATATATATATATATATATATATATATATATATATATATATATATATATATATATATATAGTGAAGAGTATACATGTTGAGAGTATTTTATAATTACTATAAAAAGAGTTCATAATTTTTTGAAATACAAAACGATATTTTTTTAAAACATTCAATCTAACAATCGGCATTATATTAATAAGAAAATAAATACTTCCCTCCTAACAGTTTCTGTGACTCATAAAAACTCATTAAACTTAAGAAATCATAAAAATGTAAATTCTAATCAAAACACTTAAAAATTACAAGGTTCTCATTCAAAGTTTCACATTTGAAGAAAAAAACGTAAATTAATAAAAACGCTTTAGTAGTTGTCCTGTTTTCTACAGCAATAGAATAAAAAATAAAAATTTAAAATCACAAAATAAAAGGGAATAACTTTTCAAAATATGTTTTATTGAAAATTAAATCAAATTCAATACGATAGTCTAAGGACTTATTTGTGAAATAATAAAAAATATAATAAATTTATAAAATCCAAAAATTTGTTCTTGATTTAATTATTTCCTTTTGACAACTTCCTTATTTTTTATGCAATTTTTTAACTTGTTGAATTCAAATTAAATAAACAACTTTCGTAAGCTTAAGACATTTTAGAATATATGGAAATTTTATATATTATGTTTTTAAATATACTTATAATTAAATCAAAAATGTCATAGTTTTAAAAACATCATATTATTTATTTTGAAACCTCCTATAATAATTATTTTCTAGGTAGAGAAGATTTTTGTAAATTAAATATAATATAAGCAAACGCAGTATTTTATCATTTTATCCAATAATTTATCAACCGCAATCGTTGAATATTTTTCATTATGGAATAAAAAAAGAGTAATATGTCAGTGTGCTTATGTCAGTTTAAATATGTCAGTGGAGAATATATGGTAAAAAAAATGGATTAGATAGTGAATTCATTAGTAATAATTGTGTTTATTTTTAAATAGCGATGCATTTTTGTGTTTATGAGTTTTATATTATAGCAAATATCTTACATTTTTCTAAAAATAAACGCATGAAATGTTTAATATTTAGCCTAAAAATTTTTTGAAACATAAATTTAGTATGAGGGAATAAAAAATTGTTTTATAATTACTGTCCTAATATCTTTACAACAAAAAAAAAGTGTTGATTAAATTTGTTATTTCACTTGGATTGAGAATAATTAAAATAATTTGCTTTACTTATTACTTTTAAATTTATTAAAATAAAAAATAATTTAGTGTAATTCTAGACGCATATATTTGTAGCATATATATGATCCAAATCATATATAATCATAAAAATTATATGACACACATGTGTGAAAAATATTTCAAAGACAATAAAGTTTTTTCCAGTCATCGTAGCTTTGTTAAATAATTAAACACGTAATAATACAAAGTGCTCCAAAAAAAGGAAAAATTATCTGGAAAAGTTGAGTATCCCTATGTTACTCGGAATTATTCAGGAATGCTTGTTGGGAAATGTCTTTCTAATGCGGTATAGGGTAAGAAAACCCACGTTTACAGCAACATTGACCTATGCCCTTATGCTTGATACCTTATTGTGGACTCCCAACAATCAAAGCCTATTTATTATAAAGCATTTTAATATCCAGCTCTTAAATTGCCTTCGAGAAGGAATTTTCATTCATAGTTGGTCGCATGCACGTGTCACAAAGGAGAAAACCAGGAAAATTCCTACGCACTCTCTCTGACATATGAGTATATAAATGGCTGAAGTGCAACATGCGTCTCCCGTTGTGTAACAGTTGCTGGAATCAAACCCATGACCTTTGATATGAAGAGATGTGCAATGAACACTTACAATCAAATAATAAACAAATCTGGATATGTTTAAAGATACTGACATCATTCTGCGTGACTTTGTTAATCTTCATTCTATTCACTAAAATCAAATATCACAGAAATTATTCAAATTTGAAGCCTGGTAGCACCCTTGCCCAGATCTGGAACCCAATGAGCATTTCATTTTCCTCCATTATTGGATTACATAAAACAAATTTCTTTACAAGCAGTAATGTGTATATAATTTCCGAGAGCTATCTCAATGAGTGAAATATGATTTCTTCTACCATCTTCGAAAAACAAATTAGCGCTGCCTTCAGTTAAATGCTTAAATAACTTTAATGATTACATGAAAATATGACTTTCAAATGCTTCTTGAATTGTTTCTATGCTTCTTGAAATTTTGCATTCATTTATGAATATTTAACTGCTTATAGGACTCACAGTACGTTACTGGTAGATTGACATTCCTTGAAGTACAAGGTCTTGAGTTCGAGTCACTAAGCCGCATATTTGAGCTTCTTCATCTGTCTTTCGGTATGCATATTCGTCGCGGTGGATGCTTGAAAGCTTTCTCCATTTCCCTACTGTGACACTTTAATGCGTCCTACACACTATCAAAAAAAGAAGGAAAAAAAAGACCATGGTGGCCTGGTTGGTAAGAGCATCGTTCTCATTATCGGAAGGTAAAGAGTTCAAGTCCCAGCTTAATCGAAGAGACATCGTGTTTACTAATGGCAACTGGGGTACATTAAAACTTCGCGTTGTCAGAATGTCCTCCAAGTGAAATGATACCTCAGGGGTGAGAGGCCAAATATTGGAGGCATTTTTCTTCAAAATCATGAAGACTCCATCCGACTGCTTCTATCTAATTAATAGAGCCCAATTCAGGGCAAGGTTCTGTGAAACACATTGGTGCAACAACAACAATACTATCAAAAATCCTCGCGGTAGACTATTATAAGCATTAGATAATAAATCTCCGTTCAAAAAAACATTAGCAACTGGGCTGTCTACTCAACGTTGTCAGAACTCATATTGAAAACATAACTTTAGAAATTCTAAACATCATTCACCTAAAATATGTCCAATATGAAACAATCTTTATTCAAGCACAACTATCTAGCATCGATAAGGTTGAATTATTCCGGGACAAGTAACCAGAACAATTCTCGTTAATCTTAATATAATGCCTCTCATCCACAAACCATGAATTGTGGCTTCCATTTTATAGATGTACTTAACTACAATTTGAATTTACTGGACACTTGTCAGACAGCGGAATTCGACATAATTTTCGGAGAAAGTCTCTAACAATGCACGACCTTCGTTCACACGTTTACATGTTTCAAGGAGAAAGTATTTCCCGCGTTTCGAGCTATTAACATCGAGGTCCAAGCAATTTCCTAAGAATTCCAAAAATGCTCCTTTGGAAAGATTTCTACCTTTGTTTGGAAGTGTCAACTGATATGTTGAGGATCTTCCCACCGCTTGATGAGGAGGGGGGGGCGCGATATAAATTAAACGAAACTGTAAAATTGACTTTTGTAGAAAACTTTGTGCAAAATCGTAATTTTAAACTTCTAGAGCAGGAGAAAGGGTTAACAAAAGACACATTTATGTAGAAAGCCAAACACATTAAATTATCACCACATTTCTTATAACAAAATAATATTAGTACATTTTTATATATATTATATACACGCAGACATGAGACATATATATATTTATATTATATATATATACATTATATATATATGTATATACATTATATATATATGTGTGTATGTATATATATGTATGTATATATATATATATATATATATATATTTATATGTATATGTGTATATATATATATATATGTATATATATATATATATATATGTATATATATATATCGTAATAAAAGAAATTAATGTACTTAATGATACTTTGACGTACACACAATATTTGACCCATTCAATTTTGTGGTATGCAAATAAAACAAACACATTTGAAATTGTTCACAGATTTTTAAATTTCTCTCATAAATAAAGGCACATTTTTAAACAAAATTCAACTGGAAGTAAAGGGATATTTAAAAAACAAAAACTAACATAATAAAATCTTATATATATCATTAATAATGCATATCATGAATAATAAATGCATATCATATCATGAATATAAATACTTGTTGATTTTTATTTGAGTTTTGTTATGAATGTCTTAATAAATAAAGCGTGTTGTAAAGTATTTTAAAACACCATTTACTGACTATGGAGAGAAACTTTCAAAGACAGGAGGTCATGTTCAAGTACTTCAAAGGAGGAAACCTAGAAAACTTTCAAATAAACTGCAATAAAACTGTTTACAGGAAGCGGAAACGCAACATCCGTCTTTCGCTGTTCAAACATGAATGGAAATGAGTAATAGAAATCCCCACGAAAATATTCAAGAATATTATTCAGTCAATAAAAAATTTATTTAAGTAAATAAGTACATATTAAATAATTTTGGATGAATGATTCTTACCCTAATTTTTTATTGCAATTGTTCATTTTAATTTTCTTTCAAATTTTATTTTTACTATTAAATTAATTCCAAGAGTTCCAGATTTATTCAAAGCGTAATTAATTTGAAAATTTCAGATTTGTTCAAGATATTATAAATATATTTTTAAAACAGGCGATTAAAATTCAGATCCTTAATTTCGTGTATTTGTGTAAAATCTGCTCCAAATTTTGTGTATTTAGGTGTAAAACTAAAAGTATCACTTAATAGAATGCGTATATATATATTCCTTTGAAATTAGAACAAAATATTTTATAATGCATTTGAGTGGTTTATTATCAGATTTGTAATATTTATTTTAACATCTCGTGAGATATGTTTTTACTTCAAATATTTTTAGTACTTTGAAATCTTTACCAACATATAGATTCTAGTTGAATTATCCCTTTTGTATAAAATGGAACTATAAAGTCAAAAACAAACGAAGCTATAAGCTGTGTCTTGTAGTTTTTATTTATATTTTTTAAGAAAAAATCGTATAATTCATTATGAAAGTCATTAGTATGAATTAAAATTGAAACATTTAGCCCAATAAGAAATGAATGAGTATGAAACAATGACATTTTTCATTTTAGCTAAGAGGAACATTTATAAAAGAGAAAATTCTAATGATGAAAAAATTATTTCTTAGTCTGAATTCTAATTTAACACCTATTCTTATAATGCAATTTAATTTTGATAAGTGTGCCTCACATCTAATATTTATACATACTACTTTTATATAAATTACATTTTATTTTATTAAAATAAAACATTAAGTTACTTTTATAAAAACAACTAATTTACAATTTCAAATCATTATGAAACATTTATTTTATATGTTTAAATACCAAGCAATCAACAGTAAAAAAGTTAAGGATAATAAAACACATGAAGGTGCTGGTAGGGAAATATATTATATCCATATGTTATGTTTTGGTACGTGAGGTGAAATATCTGTTGAGGGAAAAGCTATAAACCAATAAGAAAGATTCCGAATCAAATATGTTATATAACAATAGATTTATTTGCACAAGCAAAAAGGGAACTATCCATTTGGAGGTGAGAAAAAATAATGGCAGATTTACTACACCAGAAAGAATCTCGCAAAATGTATTGTGAAATGAGACTTGTAATCATATGTACCTCCACCTTTCGATTTTATGGGATATCTTCCAAAATGATGTTTGCTACTTACATAGTTCTTCGTCAGATTCGTTTCTGATTTGCCGATAATCTAAAGAAAGAGCGCCCATTGGCCAATTCGCTAGAGTGATCTATCTGACGAATCCTCCTGTTGAGAAACACCCAATAAAATATCTTGAAGAATGAGCAACGAAAACTGCAAATGTAAGAAATTTTAGTTTTTTCCCCAAGTTATTTTTAATTAGGGAAGAATTAAATGTATGTAGTTGAATTTAAAAGCATACAGTTTTAAATTTTACTTTATTAACATTATGTACTGTCAGATTTTGCTTTATTAAGATTATGTAGTTTCAGATGTTAATATATTAAAATTGCTTAATTTCTAAATTTATAGATGATTAATTTTAATGCTTAATTTTAAGATGTTGATATATTATAATTTGCTTAATTTCTAGTTTTGCTTTATTAAGATTATGTAGTTTTGGATTTTGCTTTATTAAAATTACGTAGTTTTGGATTTTTCCTTATTAAGATTATGTAGTTTTGAATTTTACTTTATTAAGATTATGTATTGTTAGGTTTTGCTTTTAAGATTATGTAAATTGGATTTTTTATGATTATGTAGTATCGGATTTTGCTTTATTAAGACTATGTTTTTTTAGATGTTGATATATATTAAAATTGCGTAATTTCGTATTTTGCTTTATTAAAAATATGTAGTTTGGATTTTCCTTCATTATGATTATGTAGTATCGGATTTTGCTTTATTAAAATTACTTAATTTCGGATTTTGCTTTAAGATTATGAAATTTCAGATTTTGTTTTATTAAGATTCTGTAGTTTCGAATTTTGCTTTATCAAGATGGTGTAGTTTCGGATTTTTCTTCATTAAGATTTTAAGAGATATCATAAGAGATAGTTTCGAGTTTTGCTTTATTAATGTAATTTCGAATTTTGCTTTAAGATTATAGGATTTCAGATTTTGCTTTATTAAGATTATGTAGTTTCGGATTTTGCTTTATCAAGATGGTGTAGTTTCGGATTTTGCTTCATTAAGATTTTAAAAGATATCAAAAGAGATAGTTTCGAGATTTGCTTTATTAAGATTATGTAGTTTCAGATTTTGCTTTGTATCTTAATCAGCTGGCATTTATTTAAACAAAAGTTGTTTAATTTAAGCAAATGTGATGTATAAACAATTTGAAAACTTGTATATTTTCATAAAGCAATTTTTATGCTTTAATTTTCTTAAAAATTCTAAACAATTTTATTTTTTATAATGCTTTAATCTAATACAATATTACGATAAAGCACTTATTTTGTCATAAAAACTGCAGTATCATATAGTTTAGAGAAACAAAACAAAAGGTGAGGGACAAAAAGACAAATGAAATGAATTTATTATATAACCTTTTTTAAAAAAACAATTTTAAATAGTTTAATTTTTTCTACACAAAAATAAGCACACCTTTAACAGAGACATCTAATATAGAGAAGGAAAGGAGTCGGTGGTTCTTAAAATATTTCCCATTTCTCGTGGAATAGCGTATGTGAGTTCACGACTCGATTAAATGTGTCTATAAAGAATTCTATTAAAATTTCAATTAAATTAGATAAAATCATTTTCATAATCTTCACTAAAATCAGTAAAAAAAAAATATAATAATAGAAAACAGTAAATTTCTTCATCAGTGATTCCGAAAGATATTGAAATGAGAATCCCAATCTATAATTAGAGTCCTCTAGAAAATAACCTATGATGATTTGTATAATATGACAACTAACTGTTTAATTCTTTTTTAAATTCATTTATGTTTGCTCATTTCATTTTTGGATTTCATGAAATTATTTATTTATAGGATAGGCATACATTTTCATCTAAACCCACATTTCGTCATGACAAATTAAGTTTGAAATTAATTATAAAAATAAAATTTCAGAAGAAACTACACTACTGGCCATTAAAATTGCTACACCAGGAAGAAATGCAGATAACAAAATGATATTTATTGGACAAATATATTATACTAAAAATAACAAGTGATTAAATTTTCAAAACATTTGGTTGGATATATATATATATAGATCCTGAGAAATCAGTACCCAGAACAACCACCTCTGTGGCAGTAATAACAGCAGTTATATGCCTGGGAATTGAGTCAAACAGAGATTAGATTGCATGTAAAGGTACAGATGCCCATGCAGCTTCAACACGATGCCACAGTTCATCAACCGTAGTGACTTGGCGTTTGGTGACGAGCCAGTCGCTCGGCAACCATTGACCAGACGTTTTCTATTGGTGAAAGATCTGGAGAACGAGCTGGCCTGGGCAACAGACGAACATGTTTCGTTTCAAGGAAGGTCCGTACAATACCAGCAACATGCGGTGGGGCATTAACCTGCTAAAACGTAGGGTTTCACAGAGCTCGAAAAAAGGGTACAGCCACGGGTCGTAACACACCAGAAATGTAACGTGCACTGTTCAAAGCACCGTCAATGCGAACAAGAAATGACCGAGACGAGTATCTAATGGCACTCCATACCATCACGCCAGGTGATGGACCAGTATGACGATGACGAATGCACGATGCCAGTGTGCGTTCACCACGATGCCGCCAAACACGGATGCGAGCATCATGATGATACACAGAACCTGGATTCATCTAAAAAGATGACGTCTCGCCATTCGTGCTCCCAGGTTCGTCGTTGATCACACCGTTGCAGGCGCTCTTGTCTATGACGCAGCGTCAAGGGGAGCCGCAGCCATGGTGTCCGATCTGAGAGTCCATGCTGCTGCAAGCTTTGTCGAACTGTTCATGCAGATACTTGTTGTCTTCCAAACGACCCCGTTTCTTGACTCACGGCTCGTGACGTGGTTGCACGATCCATTACGGCCATGCGGATAATATGCCTGTCTTCTCGGCTGCTAGTGATAGGTGGACGTTGAGATCCCGCATGGTGTTCCATATTACTGTTCTGAACCCATCGATTCCATATTCTGCTAACAGTCATTGGATCTCGACAGACGCGAGCAGAAATACTGCGATAAGATAAACCGCAATCCCAGTACGCTACAATTCGACATTTATCAAAGTCAGAAACGTGCTAGTACGCATTTCTCCTTCTTGCACGATGCATCACAACAACTTTTCACCAGGCAACAACGTTCAAATGCAATTTGTGTATGAGGAACCGGATGAACAATTTCCTCATTTAAACATAATGTAGGTGTCGCTACTGGCGCCTACTTTGTCTGAATGCGCTGAAAAGCTAATCATTTTCATATCACAGAACTTTCTTCCTTTCGTATAAATTTCACGTCTGTAGCATGTCGCCTTCTTGGTGTTGCAATTTTAATGGCCAGTAGTGTATTTAAGATCGTTAATTAAAATATGATTCCTATGTTTATTTAAATTTATAGGCTAATGATATTTACAAAAACTGAAAGCTAAAATAATTGTACAACGCAGAGTTTACGAAAATTCCTTTGCAGATAGATTTTAGTAATTTTTATTGGTTAGCATTTTATGCAGATTTTAAATCCGCTTAAGTAATTGGAAGCCATTTAGTGCAGATACTACAAGTGTGTTTAAATATTAGCAAATTCATGTCCCATTTTTTTATTGAATAAAATGTATGTCATTGTTATTACTAATGAGACTTGGACACGCCAAGATCCCTTACCTACGGCTATGCGAAATTAAGTCAGAAGGGTGCGTCTTTCGTTTAATTACAGCACCACGAAGGTGAAAGTACGTCTTTGCTCTAAGACTCCGCCGTTAGATGGCACCACAAGAGGATACACTTCCTCAGTTTTGACTTGATATGTAGGGGTAGTATATTTTCTCCAGACAATTACAACCATGGTAACTGATCAACGACTGACCACAGGACTTTTGATTTTACAGATTTAACAAGCAAGTATAAAATATATAGAAATAAAGCGATATTATTTCTTAAATCTTCATAGAGCAGCTTTCATTAATCAGATTTCATAAAAAAAAATACCTTATGTACTAGACTTGGTAATAATATTCTTGATTGAAAATCAAGCTCTTTTCTAGAAACATATGGGAATGCTTTTGGCATTGGGAAGAAATGTTTTATTTTGAGCATGTAGTTCTACATAAAATAATGCTGGGAATTCCAAACAATTAGATGCATTTTCGGAATTACTGAAATAAAATAAACTTTTTCCTGATAAGCACCTATTTTATTTATAATAGATGATATGGAATCGATACATTTAAGATCTGAAATGACCTGTGCTGGTTGAGATATGCACATGAGTCATGTCTACTCATTCCAAATATGACTAATAGTTTTATAAAATGTTTTTAATCAAATTCTTAAGATTTTGAAGTTGCTTGCATTGAACTTGTATTTAGTAGTTGTATTCTTTTGCATTCAGTATTCACACTCACAATATCTTTAAATCGTAAAAATCGAGATTTAGACTTTAATTCTTCAGTTTGGATGCCAATAATTGTATTATATGAATACCAAATATTTTGTAGTTTGTTGAACTTTATCTGTGCCACTCAGTTATTAGATAATCTATGAAAAAAAATTAATACTTAAGTATGTTTAAAGTGGTTTTAATTACTTTTGAAAATATGTATTTTAAATAAATAAAGTATTAAACAACTAAATCAAAATCAGCTTCGATTCAATAACAGGAAATAAAAGTGTCACCAGAGAGTCTCACATTTTCTTAACTCACTTTATTTTCTGAATACAGTTAAAAGTATATTCTCTAATGAAGCATGCTGATTCGCCAAAGCTGTTATAAATGACATTTAAACTTCAGTTATATGCCACTTCCATGTAATCAGAGCATTGCCATTAAATCTCAGTTGACGTCATTCAGCTAACTGCGGAAAATTCAACTCCAAATTAGTACATTTTCCCGCAACTTCCCAAAGAATTTACCAGAATTAATCATTTAAATGCTATACAAGCTGTTGTTGCTTTTGCAAAATAAAAGAGCATTATTCTCTCCCTCCACCCCCTTATACAGCAGCCTCGATCGATTCGTTCGGTCCAAAGTTGATAGTGCGAAAAGCACACTTAAGACCTGCAAAGCTTCCGCCGAGTTCTATTAATTTTTGTGCACCTCCCAGTGAGGAAACCTTTTCATGAAATCTGATTTATAGACGCAGTTAAGGAGTCCCGGGACTTTGGCTGGCAAACCGATAATTTCTTGATAAGTTAAAGCCATAAGCCTTTCAAAACTTTAGCACTCAAGTGAAATTTGAATTAATTTTCATTTTCGTTCCTTAATGTTCGGTAATATAGAAAATTTATGAAGCTTTCTTGAAAGCTTCTTAAAGAGTAATTTACCGTGCACCTCAGTCGATACTCCTGGGATTTCTTGTGTTGGGGGTGGGGGGTATATATCTAAATAATCCAATCAACATTTTATAAAACTTAAACATCAACAACTTTTAAGTGTTTTTATGAAACGCGTATTTATTTTTATTTGCGTATATATAATATGAAATCAATGATGAGACTTAATTATCTTAATTGTTCTACCAAGATTCATGATTAATTATATGATATTGAACTACCCGTTTTAAGTAATTTTTTTCATTTATTTTTTTAGTCGAATATTTGGCATTATATGCATATATTTTTGGTTTGCGTCCTACGTATTAATAATATTTTACAATTAAATTAACATAAAAGTTAACATCAACATTTTATGATGATGTTAAGTATCAGAAATACGTATCGGGTAGGTACATGTTAAATATGAACAATTCTATTAATTAAATTCTATGCTGCCGCTCAACTTGTTAAGTGGTCTGTGTGGCTGACTGTGGATAGGGATGTCCTGGGTTCAAATCCCGGTTCGGGAATGGATGCCCTTTATCACTCAACCTATCCTATCTTTGTCCTTTCCTTGTATGAATGAGGTGTGAATGGTTGCCTACCCTATAAACGAGTACCTATGGCCTGTGTATACAGAGGAAATTGGACTCGACACCAAAATATGGTGAAGTGAACCTGATTTTGCCAGCTTATTCTAGGCTTTACCGGCAATTTTTTTTTGTTCTTTAAATTATGAAGCAATAGTTAATGAAAGAGGTTATTTAAAAATATTATATATTAAGTGAATAGTATAAAGTGAAAACACATTTTTATAGTAATAGAATTCCTTATAATTCCTAATGTGTTTTAAGCAATCATCTCAAGCTTCGTACTAAAGTTTCTAAGACTTATTTGTGAAGATATATTTACATCTCTACTATCAAAAAAATTCGTATTTTGTTCACAGTTTTGGTATCTATAATTATCAAAATTACAGGAAAATTTCAATCATTGTTTTTTTAAAATTGTTTTGAATGATTTCTATATCATTTGTGCTTATAGAATTTGATGGTACATTTTGTAAGTAAGTTTTGCAAATTAAAATATATATATATATATATATATATATATATATATATATATATATATATATATATATATATATATATATATATATATATATATATATATATATATATATATATATATATATATTTGTATGCGTGTGTTCTAGCTGAACAGAATTATTCCCTGTTTATATTTATTCATGAAATCTAACGGCAAAAATATTGAAAACTTGAATTTAACACCCACGATTTTAATTCGATTCAACTTATTCGGGAAGAAAATTACTTTCATATGCTTTCAAAGTTTTTTTAAACAGAAAATTTATCACTGTATGAAAATTATTTCCATTCAAATGTATAATAATTTTATGAAACTGTAAAATAATTTGTAAAATATAAAATTATTCACTAACGGAAATATATTAAAATTTTATGGCATTGAACTAAATAATTATATGTAATAAATCGATTGTTATTTAATTTAAATAATAAAAAATAACAAAAAATGTAAAGTAATTATAATTAAATAAGGAAATAAAATTAATAAAAAATAAATAATTTTAGTATTAAAGCTCACTATGTATGTTTATTTTCAAGCCATTTTGCAGATGCAAAATATGAATGTATACTAATAACCTAAGGTTGTGAAAGATTTACTAAGGGAACAATACTCGTATAAGTTACTAATGCTTATGTTAAAATCTTACGTTAAAATTCTTCGGCTGACAAATACTCTCAAATTTATAAATAACAATAAATATGCTATTAACAATATAAAATAAATAATGAGTTAAATGTGCCTTATACGAGACATTTACAATCAAAAGGTGAATAAGTGACAAATTAACTAGAATGATTTTAGGAATCGAAATGTTGGGCTGAAAAAGGAAACGCTGGGGAAGCAGATGCAAGCATAGCATTTCCTGCTCAACTGAAAATGCCCCTTGTGGCAGTTTTGATTGTCTCTTAACAAGCACTATATCATATAGTAACTTTTTTTATGTATTCTCTCTCTCTCTCTCAAAATAATTAGTTCTCAACATTTTGTAAATTTACTGAATTTAATGAAATATCTCTTAAAGAGACAATATTGTTTTTGACTATGTAAGAAAAACTCCCTTACTTTCCTTGATGTGTAGTGTTAGTATTATCTTTAGAGTAATAATTGCCCTTTTCTACAGGATGGTATACATTAATTCCCCAGATATCAGAATACTAGTAATTTGGGCCATTCAATACATTGACACTTCGTGATTGGTGCATAATTTGAGGCGTTTGGTAAATGTCACGCTGGAGGGATAGTAATGTGATAATTTATTGTACTGTGGAGATTTAATGAAATAATGCTAGAGCAAATAAATGATTTGGTTTTCTTAATTCATTGTAGAAAGATATCCATGGTTGGTGATAAAATAGTTAAAGAGAGCATTATCTTTAGAGTGATCTGTGAATAATATTGAATCCAGATTGTATTCATCATCTGTATTCATTATAAATTATATCCATATTCCTTGATCTGATATATAATCTAGAATTCACATCAATTTACCTTTTAGTTTTGATTGAGTATTTTTAAGTAGAATTTGGGTCAACTATTTTGAGCTGTTCTTCTGTTACCGTGTTCTAGAATGTCATTATTTACTTCCTTCCCCATCGAGTATTTGCACCTTCTTAAAACTTCATGTGTTGATGAATAATTTTTTGTGAATTATTGAAAGGGATGATTATTTAAATCTCGTGATTTTTAATTGAAAAAGTTGGATTTCTAGCATATATAAATCTATTGCTCTGTTAGCCACCAAAAAGTAATTCTGAAAGCTGACTCGAATTAGTAATTACCTAAAATGTTTTGTAATCAAGATATTATCAAGAACGGTTTCAATTATTACTAAATGTATAAGCGTCAAAATATCTGAACATGTTTTAAATAAAATTTTCAGTAAATAGAATGCTGAATTAGAGTTTTGTAAGTGACTAGAGTTTTTATGCCTGTTTTTAATCCTAATTTTATTCACGTATATGAATTGGAATATTGTTACATATGTAACGAAACAACCATATATCTATTTCAGATGACATGCTAAATTAAAAACAATGCCATCCTTTTTAGACAACGAAGTTAATAGACAACATTGATATTCATAACAATATAAAAATAAAAATCTTTCATAATTTGAGCTTTCTGTGACATAAAATATGCATCTTTTATTTGATTTTGAAATCAATTTTCCAAGTTTTGTAAAATTAAAAATAAGTAATTAAGCTAAAAACGTATAAACTGTGTTATTTTAATACGTCCCATTCCTTCATAAATTTCTAGGAACTGGTAAGTGTAAAACACGAAATACGTTCAGATACCAGAAGTTATCAATTCTTAGATAAGCAGAAATTGGAGTATTACTCATATATATATCTTGTCAGTAAATTATTCACAAATTGTATGTATATCCAATAGCACATTCTGTATAAATATTAAAAATTATTTAGATTCTTTAAATTATCTAATTTTAACTTAATATAAACAGTTAAAAAATCGCCTTAGACAGAAATTAAAAGTATCAGTAAAGTATACTACAATTATTCTTATATACTACACTTTCAATCATTGAGCTTGAACTTTTTCGCCATAAATAAGAATGATAATTTCTACTTCTATTTTGTAATTTCTAAGCAGAAAATTGTTTCATATGACTTAGTAATTATCAATGAATAAAATAATTGTAGCTTGTATGAATTAAAAATTATCATTGATAAAAATACCATTACTCATTTGTAATCGTTTTCAAAATCGAATTAAAAATTATCATTGATAAAAATATCATAATTCATTTGTTATCTTTTTTCATTTGGTTTTAATATGAAAATAAGAAAATTCTGAAAGTACTTTCTAAAAATATGATATAAACCAATATTTTAATTAAAATGTTGCAAGAGTTTTAAAAGTTAATATATTTATCTTTATAGGATTAATATTATTTTGAGAAATAAAAATAATAATATTGATGATTGTTCTATTATAATTGGACAATATTCATGGGATTTTTTTCAACTAATAATTCATAAAAACTTAAAAATTTAATATATGACTTACACCAAATGAGTATTATGATATACAAAAATGATACATTGCATTAATGAACGCTATTGATATTTATCAGTTTAACAGTTCAGGTTCTATTTTAAAATAAATGCATTTTACAATAAATCCATTTTAAAATTTAAAAAAAACTAGTCTTAACATCAAATTAAAAATTTAAATGTGTATATTTGTACCTATGATTTTTTTACTTATAAATTCTTTCGAATATTTTTAATTTGATAATCCAGTTCATTTTTAAAATTTTAGTTTTTATTATTTTGTTTTTTAGAGCAGTCAAATTTTAGTGATATATATTTTTGTTATCAAGTAAATACATATTTCTAAACATTTTCTCTTTGCAGAAAACCGTCTTTTCATCTGACATCAACTATGAATCGAATAGTATTCAGCGCTTTTCTGTTTATTGCATACTCAACCACTCTCCTTATGTCTACAACAGCTTATGAGATGGAGGTCGTCAACGTAGTCGCCTACTCTTCCGACCCTTCTGAGTACAAACCGACGAGCTATCCTTGTCCAAAGCTGGTGTACACAAACGCTTTGCTGGCCTGTCTCAACGCAACAACCATGCCAAAGAACATCACCTTCAAGGCTGCTAACTGCTTGGAACAAAACTGCAAGATCGAATACCCTAAGCCCCCTCAGGAGACAGAACCGATGGTGGCAGCTCCCCTCTGGGAGGCAATCAGGGCCATGCTCATGTCCAACAGCGGCCTGATGAGATCGGTCAGAAGTGTCTCGGACAATGCAGTTGACACTCATGACTATTATGACAGGCAGCCGAAAATGAAGATCGTGCAACAGGTGGAAACATACGCCACTCGAGGAAGATTGGAATTTGGTGAGCCGGAATACGACGGATGAAAACAAAACAAACCCATAAACAGTAACATTTATATTAACAAACGAGATTTTTGTGCCTTATCTTTTTAATGTTGCAAGGGAATCAAAATCCCTCGTAATAAGAGTTGGAACTCTTAGATACTCTTTTTACATTTTTTTTTTATATAGCAAGCTTTTCTGTTGAGAAAAGATCGCGTGGATAGTATTTGAAATATTCAGAATTAGTTTTACCTGATTTAGGAATTATCCTCCTAAATATCATTTATTGATTTTAATTATAAAATTGTTTATATTTTATATTCTAACTGTACATATTATATGGTTGCTTGAAATATTTTACTAGAAAGTTCATTTGTTGTTAATATATTGATTAGATATCATTTAAAATTTCCAAAATAAGTTATCGAATTTAGGAATGATTCTCCTAAATATCCTCACTTGATTTTGTTTATTTGTGTTGAATTCCAGGTACATAATTTTATGAATATCTGCCTGCATAATCTATGAATATCTATAATTTATAAATAGACTGCTGTATTTTACGAAGAAATTTACGAAAGTATTAGAGTGTTTTACAAAAAATCGATTAAGTAAATTTATAAGTATGCAAAATAAGATATCTGAATAAGAAACGATTTTCTCATCATCTTGATTTGATTCTCATTAATATTATAAGTTCAAATCACACACATATATTTTATGAATGTTTTAAATTTTTTACTTAGCAATTTTTGTTAGGGAAACAATTGACTATATAAATTTAAAAATAATCAAAATGAGTTATTTTTGAGAAAAAGATTGAGGATTGATCCTCATGAATATTTTTTACTCTTTTTGAGATTGTAATTAAAATTAATGAATGCTTGAAAACTTTAAAATTAAGTGACGTTCTGTTGGGAAAATTTTATTCAGGTAAAGTATAAAATTTTCGATAATAGTTGATTTTTCGAACATTTTATTACACATACTATTTGATTTTATGTAATAAATTATGCTACATTTCATAATCTAAATCCATAGTTTAAATATAAATAAACAACATAGATTATGTTGTGTATTCTCAGCTTTGTTTGTACAATATGGTCTATGAAGTCTAATTATATCTTTTCAATAGATTCCTTAGATCTTGTCAATCATAATTGGAACAGTAATGTGTAGCTTAAACGTGAAAATAATGTGAAGCTTCTCTTTCATTTTTTATGTAAGTTAAAAGCAAAATTTAATTACTGTAGGAGTACAGTTATGAGCATTTTTACACTTTAGAAAAGATATTGAAGTGACAATTTGATGGGGATCTCAAATGTTACACGTTTTTGAACTATAATTACATGAGCTAAAATTATAAATAGATATTTCTTTAAAAATAATTGAACACTTTTTTAAAATACATTTATATTGAGAAAACTTGAATCTTAAAAAAAATATATTTAATTATACAAATAAAAAAATGAAAATTTCAAAATAAACTATATAAATAATTTGTTTTAATTTTATTTAGTTAAAACAATAATTTAGGATCATATTTCAACACATATTGTTTAGACACATATAAGATTTTTTAAAATAATTTTTCAAACTTATTCATAACACTATTTTAAAGCTAAATATTTACCCTGAGATACATATTTTGTTTAGTATAAACACTGGAATTTAGAAAATGTAATTCAAATCAGAAATACCTTTTTTACTTCATTATTAGCTTATTAGTTTTTATTGGCTAAATTTCAGAATAAATTAATTATTCATTCAAGTGTTTCAGAATTAATAAAGTAATTTCATATAAATTGGTATACTCTTAATTATGAAGCAGTAATTAAAATTGGGTTAATATTTTACCTTTTATATGTTAGTAAAGTAAAATATTAGATAAATAATGTAATATAACTGAATTTAATGAAATGTATTCTACTTCAGAAATGTTTATATTTGTTTATTCCTCAGTTTTAATAAAAGAAACATTCAAAGTTATGTTTTAAAAACAAGTGTTTTCCATGTTTATGACAATGATTTAAGAATAATTTCTCGTAATTTATATAATTTTTAATATAAAACTATATGAACTGAACATCATTATTTGTTAAAAATTAAAATAATTGTCAGCTAATATGAATGTAAAGATAATTTAGCTAATATGAATGTATTATTTAAATTGTTTCACTGATATCGAGGTTCATTATTATTAATTATTGAATTATAAATTTTTCTGATCCTGTAAATACATAAAAATAAAAATATGAATACCATAAAACATATTTTTTTATTTTTTAGTATTTCTATAAGTACCCTGAAAAAACCATTCACTTATTCCATTCTTAACAAATAACTAAACGAAAATAATTGCAAAAACTGCTTTGCTATTATCACCAAAATCGTTACTTGTGTTTTATTGCATGCAGGCTATAATTTAATATCAGAATTACAAACTTCGAAAAAGGAACTGATAAAAAAATAACTGTGAAAGCAACAATCCAATAAAAATAAAAATTTCCACAGCAAAATATAAAAATGTGAAAACGATTCTGAAAGAGAAAGAGATGAGGTAAAAAAGATCTCATAAATCACGGTATCTTCACTGCTATTCTAAAAGTCAATTCTTTTTCGTAAACACAAAAAGTGGTTCTTTTATTTGAGTACCGAAGAGAAATGGTTAAAAATAACCACTGGAATCGGATTAGGAAGATTTTGACTATAGTATTTCTCTACAACTTTATCGGGGGACTCTCTCACAATTAAAACACTTTAGATAGAATAAAAATACCTCGTCCTTTTAATTTGTTCAGTATGCATATTTATAAATTATACACCCAGATTCAATTATGGAGGGAAATGTTATGTTGATTTAGTTAAAATTTCATCCATTTGCTCAAATTTCTCTTGTAAAAAATGGCACGCTTAATTTATAAGATGTACTTGAATACTGTAATTAAGGATGTAGAATACGATATAAAAATTACTTAAACATTATATATATATATATATATATATATATGTAGCGACGTAAGAAAATGGAAGTTAAAACAAAACAAACATTTATTTCATTACACATAATGAAGATTAGATACAAAAAGAAAACACTTAATAATTATAAAATAAAATCAAGGTTACATAGTACCAGGGTACAAAACAAAACGTATTTAGGAACCGGATGGTTCTTCCTTGCCATTTCTCACATCACTCTCCTCATCTCATTCGATGTTGTTTGTAAATTGGGCAGCAGCGCCATCTACTGTCAATATTGTTAATATCGGTCTGTTACAGATATATATATATATATATATATATATAATACGTTTAATTTAAAAATATTAAGCATACTATGATATTAATAATCTTCACAATTGTCTTTAAAAAATATTGTGGTGGGCATTATCACATGTAAAAGGAACTACATTCATAAAAAATATCAGAATCAACCCATAGACTCAGTTTCTAACGCTCCGTAAATATAATTCAATGATTTTAAAACTGAGAATGTTAAGTTTTTTAATTTTAACCGAAGAGTAAAAAGAAAATGTTGTTGTTACTTATGACACTTGGATAAGCTGAGTTCACTATGCCTTGGCTATGTGAATTTAAGTCTAAAGGGAACGTGTTTCGTTTTAATCAGAGCACCACGATGGTGAAAATTCGTCTTTGTTTCTGAAATCCTCCGATAGATAGCACCACCAGAGGATCCACTCTTTTAATTTTGACATTGATCTGAAGGGAGATGAAATTTTCTCCATACCATTGTACTCATAGTAACTACTCAATGACCGACCTACAGGACTTTCCATTCCACAGATTTAACGAGCTCGTATATCGCATGTACTCAGTGGGTCCTTGGCGGCATTAAAAATCGCGAATCCCCCTCTTCCGGATGGCGGATGCCTTAACCACTTGGCTATCACGGCCAAGAAAATGTCTAATTACTTTTTATAAAATACATTGTAAAAATAAAAAAAACAATCTTACTGCATTATTTTACGATAACAATTTCGGTGTGATCAATGTTGAGAAAAATGAAAACTCAAATGTGATTTTTTGATCATGATAGAATATGAAAGATAATCAAAAAATAAACAAAGAAAATCTTTAGCAAATGTTGATTCTAGGATTTTCAAGTAGCTTTCTTTAATAATATTTTTTCTTTTAATAAAAATTTAAGGATATTAAATAGAAAAAAATAGGTAAACACATTTTAGCAAAGAACCCAAAGTGGAAGTTCAAAAATTTAAATATACCCTAAAACTGCAAATAAATAGTATTCTCTTTTTAAAAGCAAGTTTATTTAACCTCTTAAAAACAAATTTTAACGCCCTGCTTAATGCATTCTAAATTGCTTTAGCATACAGTTTAAAAGATTAATTGCCCAGCACAATTTTAAGTAAGTTTCCTTATAGTCTAATTTAGAATACAATGAAGATTTGTCTAATTTAGAATATAATTTAGAATAATTTATAATTTAGAATAGAACAGAATTTGTGAATTGTAAATTTTGAAATCTAGAAATATATATCTTAAAATATATCAAATGCTACTCAGCAATAGCCAAAAGTTTTCGGCTACTGTAAGACATGGACTATTCTCGAGAAAATATAACATCATCGGCAATAGAATTAACTTTTGTTATTTAACTTGGCATGCTGCCAAATCTGTCTAGGTACGTTTTGAAATAAGAATTTTGTAATTACTTCATTTATAGAGTTTCAAAATTAAAATGACTTTTTGCAGTCATTAATTAGTTTATTTCAGATACTATTTAACTTAAATTTAGTTCAAACAATGAATTTTAAAAAGGTGTAGAATATAGAAAATCATAAAAACCATCCGTTAAAAATATGAGCGTAAAACATTTTGTTTAAGATATATTTTGCCAAATTAAATACAAATCCACTTTTATAACTATTCCATTTGGTCATTTATTCTTAAGTTTTAAGCGGATAACTGTTAAATATGATGATTATTCATTTTGTCGTATTTTAAATATCTTGTTTTCACTTGCATCAGCTTTTCATCACTCAAAATATATGCTTCAAATATAAATCATATGAATATTTTTTCAAATTATTTAAATTTATTTTGTGTTAAAATTGTGAATTATCTTAATTTCAAACATTTTGATAGTCAATAGATGAAAATAAAAGCATTTAAATTTCGTTTTTATATGAGAACTATTTCTATTTAATCATTTGTATCAGATTAGCAAACTAAATTTTATTAATTCAAAAAATATACATTGAAAATATAATGATAAACATCTATTACAACGAAGTTTAAAATGATAGATATGAAACTCTTATAATAGTTTAAATTTTCACGGACCAGATATTTAATTGAACATAATATAAAACAAAAATGAAAATTAACTGAGATATATATTACTCAACTAGATAATATTAATTAGGATATAAATTTTTTAAAATAAATTAGATAAATATATTTATCTAATGAGAAATATATTTTGCTAAAATCACACGTAATATGATCATGGTTTTTATATACCTATTGAATTGTTGGTTATTGAAATATCATCTAGTAAGCTATCGTAAACACTACAATGAATTGCCTTACGGAAGCAGAAAAGCAATAACTATTTCACAGAATAAGTCTATATAAATTTAAGTTAGAATCTTCTATATTAATGAGCACAATTTTGCTGTTATCATACAGCCATTCATAAATATCAAAGTATTAACTGAGTACAGTGTGAATGGCTACCACATAGCTGAAAACAGTTATAATATTTCCTCTTCAACAAAGTACTGAAGTTCACTTTCAGACAGGATTTTCCTTAGTTTGTTGTTTATAATAGTTGCAAGAGCTGAACTATAAAAAAGCATTAAACTCAATATTTGTATCTTTTAAAAAATCGCAACTTACATTATCTTGTTAATTAAAAGTGACAAGAGTTAAATCGATTGACTTCACTTCAATTAGCATAATCCTATTGCTGGAAAGGTAAGACGACCATATTGATAAAAAAAAAAAAAAACTTGAAAATTATGAAAGATGGGATTTATATATTATTCTGGACCTAGAGAGATTTTCACTGTCATAACAGAATTAAGTATTTCCATAATTTTGTGTGTTTTAACTGTCAATTCAGAGGAGTATGATCACAACAGACATTAAAATGATATAAGGAATATATTTTGATATTTATAACTTAAAATTTCTTCATTAATTTCTTTCAATTTAAAATTCACTCCATCAAAAAAATCTGCCAATTGCAAGAAATTTCAGGGTTCAAAAATATTTTTGTCGAAAACGCAAAAGAAATTTCATATTCAATTGATGAAGAGTGGTAGCCTTAATGCATCATAACTATTCCTTTAGCAGGATTACATAAAAAAAAGTATTTATTCATTCTAATAATATTTTACATTGTATTTCGTATGTGGAGGACTTCATTTTGCCAGCAGTAATAGGCTTGTGAAGTATCTATGGCTATTACTCTCTGGTAAGAAGTTTGAAAGAGATGTTATTGAAGTGAAAAGTGCTGCAACGGAGAACCATACAATCTCGCAAAATGTTGCTCACAACGATTTTGTTGTTTGAGCATACAATCAAGTATGTCTCATGAATAGATGAATATATCGTCAAGATGGCAGCGGTTGACCAAAAATCTTTTAAGGAAGGAAATTTCGGAATGGCTGTAAAATCACAAGATTCATTGATATCGATTTCGTGATTTATGTCTCGCATACATGATTCTGAAACATTAGTATACTACTGAGAAAACAGAATTTAGTCGTATCATGTTCACGGTCAAATCTAGTGCCAATGGTTCTGGGTCTGATAATGCTGACTGAGAACGTATAGTCATTAGTAACAAGTCTGATGCCAATAGTATTCTGATGGTTAAAACTGCGATATTTGATAACGCTCTGAGCAGAATTGCAATTTTGTCTTTTCTGTTGCATTTTAACTTAATTCCACGGAAAGACGTCATTATATGAAGGGATATCCTCTTTGACAGCCGGTAGCCACATGACAGTATTTTCTAGTGCACATGTTGTTGTTGTTGTTGTTACTTATGACACTAGGACAAGCCAAGCTATGTCTTGGCAATGCGAATTTAAGTCAATAGGGAGCGTCTTTAGTTTTAATCAAAGCACCTCGAAGGTGAAAGTACGTCTTTGCTCATTTTTAAAATCCTCCTGTAGATGGCACCGCCAGAGAATTCACTCCCTCAACTTTGACATTGATCTGAAAGGGGAGGAAATTTTCTCCAGACCATTGCACCCATGGTATCTACTTAGCGACCTACCACAGGAGTTTTGATTCCAAAGATTTAACGAGCACGTTCATCGCATGTATTTGGTGGGTCTTTGGTGGCATTGAGAATCGAAACCGGCCTTCCGGATGGAAAACCAATACCCAAACTACAATGCTTCCGGATGGAAAACCGATACCCAAACTACAATGCTACCACGGCCTCTAAGCATATGCAAAACAATATATAGAGAATGTTTTAGTTCCATTTACGTTACCTTTACTTGAGTGACATTCCGTATCTATTTCCCCACAAGATAACACCCAACATTTCTTGGCCTTTCCAGAGCTTTCTTTGATAGCTTGTATTTAACAAGTTATATACGCGGAGGAAAATTTTCCGGATATATTCGGTAACAAAATCTGTTGAGCGACATAATTGTCAGCCTTGTAACAACCACAAATAATTGCCACGTTGAGAAAAAGTGCGCATCAAACGCAGAGTTAACACATATAATTTGCCACATATGTTTGCAACAACCAAATTTTGAAATTATCATGTAATTGTACTGAAATTTTAATCACTGGCTTTGCCAATTATGCTTTTAGGTCCAGCAACATTTTGTAATGAGAAATATTTCATAGATGCATCGTCTACCTCCTTTTATTCGATTGTACTGTATTCATACATCAAGAGAACCTAATAGCCCCTGGAAAATATATCCCTTTAATTAGCAAAAAATAATCCTAACAATTATGATGTTAGTTTTGCTCTAGAGCACTATTTTATCAATTTCCGTGAACAAGAAAAGCCCTTCTTTCTTCTAAGAGATTAAAATGATAAAAAGGAAATAAATCTATTGAAGTTTTAATAAAAAAAATACTTTTGAAATGCAAATTTAAATGCTAACTGAACTTTGTAAATAAAGAAATTGAATTTTCTATGAACAAAGAAAGTAAAAGAAACAATGTTTTATATCTGATTCAAACATATTTGACAGATTTCTATAAATAACCTCCAAACATATATCATTTGTTGAAAAAATATCGGTTCATTTGTCAAAAAGTTGTTCAAATGATGCTTATACTGTTGCACGGAAGAAAGAACAATAAATGATGAAACTTAAAATATTTTTCTAAATGTGAAAAAATATATATAGATTTTATATAAAATGCAATGGTTGTGTGTGTGTGGGGTATTTTATATATAAATCCTATTAATATAATATTTCTTATTAATGTCATATTACCTTTGAAAATTTTATACTGTTACTCAAATGGTTTTATATTTTAATAATTAACTATTTAACAATAAAGTATGAAAAAGTTATTATTTCAAATAAAATACAATTTAAAGTGTAGAAAAATCTAATTTTAAATTACTATTAAAAATAACAATGCTATCGAATTATGTTCAAATAATTTTTTAGGAATCACACATGGCTTGTAGTTAACACCTAATAATTAAAAATTTATTTTATTAAATATGCTTATAAATTAATAATAAATTAAAAAAATAAATTAAAAAAATAAAGTGTCTTAAAAATAATTAAATATATGCATGCAAAATCATTTGATACTAACAAAATTATTTTTTTATTTAAAAAAGTAAAATATTACTAACAGATTTTACTTAAACACTTTTTAACATTCTTGGCTCTAATAAGCTCTTTCCCAATCATACTTCATTCAAAACATTTTCCGGATACTATTTTTACTAATAACAGTATAGCATTTTGAATTTTCTTTCAATTATTCTTTAAGTACTCCTAGCACTAATAAAAGTACTTTATACAGAATTCCGTGCAAGTACGTATTAGCAATATCAACTGTGCTACCTATTTCAACTAAAACAAAATGCTCTCATAGTAAGGTCGTGGTTAGGGTATCGGCCTTCCGTCCGAAAGGGAGCTGTTCGATTCCTAATGCCACCAAGAACCCACCGAGTACATGCGGTATGCATGCTCATTGAATCTGTGGAATCGAAAGTGATGTGGTCGGTCTTTGAGCAGTTACCATGGGTGCAATGGCCTAGGCAAAATTTCTACCCTCTCCAGATCAATGTCAAAGTTGAGGGAGTGGAACCTCAAGTGGTGCCATCTATAGGAGGAGTTTAGAGCAAAGTCGTACTTACACCTTCTGTAAAACAAAATACGCATCTTACTAACTTAAATTCTTTTTGAAAATCCTATAGATTTTGCAAAAATAGAAATAAAAAACGAAACAAAATTTTTTTCGGTTTATAAGACACAGAAAAAGTAATCCACACTTAGTTTGATGTATCAGTTTTTAAATTAGTTAAATTAATTTGATCTATTAATTTCAGTTTGATATTCAATTTTTTAATAATTTTATAATTTAGAATTATTTCTTGCGTCTTAGAATTTGCTTTGGAATTCCTTCTCAGCTTTTGTGTTTGGTAAAAACACATACTATTAAGAGGGAATTTTTAAATTCAAATGAGAGAATTTTTACAAAGCGTTCCTTTCAAAAATTGTATAGATTTCAGAAAAATCAAAGTAAAATGTGAAAAAATAATTTTTTTTCAGATACTGAGTAAGAAATAATGCACACTTAATTTGATATATATGATTGCTCTCTAGAGATATGTTAAAAGTTTCGCATTAGACTTTAGGAGAATTTCAGATGCGAGGAACGTTTTTTTATACTTAATTATAATAGAACATGAAAATATAAATATTTATTTAAAAATGGTATTTTTTAAAAATATTTTTAAATACTTATTTAAACATAATTTTAAAAACTACCATGGTACGATTTAATTATCTTATGTGCATAATAAAAAATAGATAACTTTTTCATTAAAATGTAAAAATTACGTCTTTTTACTTTAAAATTAAAGTTTATCAATTTCAACATCCAGTGTCTCCTTAAATAATTGTATGAAAATATAAAGCTAGATGGTGCTATACGTATTTTTTTTCACCCTCAACGGTTACCAGTATATGATAATTTTAAAAGGAGGGAGTATAGAACAACCACTCACACATTCTTGAAACAGGTAGATTTCCGAAATGGAATATATCGTAATATAAAAAATTTCAGAATGAGTTTAGATCAAAATTTATTTCAGATTAATTTAATTACGGATGCTGTAATCAAACATACACTATATTTCAAAAATACAATATAGTTTTAATTTAGCCAGAGAAAGCAACAACTTAATACACATTTCATTCTATTCAGTAGATCCATTGTCATTGTCAATACAAACACATACAAAAATTTATTGCTGACAGAGAAAAAGGAATTTATTTTTATAAATTAGATCACTGTATACACGAAGAACAAGATTTAAATAAAAACAATAACGGCAAAATTATGGTTTCCCCGGAACCTTTTAGGAGAATTATAAAGACCTATTCGGAGCAGAAAATCCGGGGTTCAATCTCAGCTATTATTGAACAATGGAAAATGGGTGCTTGACTTCTGCATTTAAATCTGGGAGTTTTCAGTAGTTTTATTGAATAATGGAAAATGGGTGCTTGACTTCTGCATTTAAATCTGGGAGTTTTCAGTAGTTTTATTGAATAATGGAAAATGGGTGCTGGACTTCTGCCTTCTGCATGTAAGTCTGGTAGCTTTCTGTAGTTGGTCCGTTTTCGTAGTTTTATTGGACAATGGAAAATGGGAGCTGGACTTCTGTCTTTTGCATGTAAGTCTGTGAGTTTTCCGTAGTTCAACATTTTGGGATGGCTACCAATGTTCAACCGTTATTGGTCGTTTCAAATATATAAATTGAAGCGTATCCAGTACTGCAATGCAGTCAAATATCTTAATTAAAAATTTCAATGATGGCTATTTTTAAATGAATCAGATTAAATTTCAAGAGGTTTTACTTGCCTTAGAGGCATAAACAGAAAATTTTCTTTGTTTTCTCTCTTGCGATATAAGAACAAATACAACTATTTACGAAAAATTCTCCTGGAAAGTAATAAACATAATTAATATTAAAATGCTTCACAACGACGCAATCACCGTTACGCAAAGTCAAACAAAAATCAAGTCATTTTCTTAATATATTCCTCTGTACTAAATTTAAATGTATATGCATATATAAAATAATTATTGTAAAGGTATTATGAAACAATATATTACAATTTTTTAAAATTTAATTATAAAAAAAACTGTACTTTAAAAAGTTGACTGTAAGAAATTAAACATATCTATTTTTTTATATAAAAAAAAACTTGTTTAACAAATTTTAAAAGATTCTGGCTCTACTTTTAAAATCTCACTTTCAATAAATTTCCTCACTTCGAGCATAAAGTACTCATTATAACATAAATAGTGTCAAAAGTTTCATTGGCTATCACAGGTAATTTGTCCACTAGATAGGTTTTAAACAATCTCGACCGTTTATCTCCAAATAGAAATATCAGAAACGTCCTCTAGGGAGTGTCTGCTTCAGAGCCCTCCCCAGGGCATTTGGCGACGATAGCCTAATACCGATAACAGCATGAAGCCATAACCCTTAAGCGTTGAATTTCGGGAAAGGATACAAAGTTACGGATGGAAAAAAAAATGCGGATAAAGAGCTCTTATTTAGGGTCGGATATTTTTCACGTATTTTCTAAAATATTGACGTAATATATCGAAAGTTATTTGTGTCTACAGAATTGGAGTATCATTTGTTATTGAATAGCATATTGGTAGTAAAGTTGGGAAGAAGATTGATACATTTTGTGCGTTTCATGTTGTATATAAACAATAGAATTTGCATTTAATATGAAAAATAAATACTGAGAAATATGTTTTACATTTTCAAAAACAAAACATCGGTAATGTGTGAAAGTGGTAAATACTTTATACAATCATAAAATTACAAGAAGTTTAATTAAGGCTATTAATAATGTAGTCTTTTAACTAATTACATCATATATTCGACTGGATATATGTAACGTTTGATATTGCTAAAATTATGTGGTATTCTGGTTGTCAAATATTTTCTTGTTTGAAATATAGCTGGCTAGTAATCAAATACACCTGAAGACCGTTGACTTACACATTTAATATTCAGTAAGGTTCGATATTTTTTTTTCAATAGTGGGGTATAGAAAATACAAGTTTATAAATTAATTAATTGACAACATTGCAAAAAAGTTAACTATGTCGGATAATTTTATTCTGAACATAAAGATATGCAGAAATGTTTAACAATAACTTAGCTAGCAAATATTGTCGACTGCTTTGTCCCTTCAGAAACTGTCAAATGATGAGATTGATACATCTGGAATGTAACTCACAATTCAAATATTAAAGACATTTTATCAGTCATTAACTCTTGCCTTTTACTTTTTAATTAATTCAGTTAATATTTTGCAAAATATAAGTTTAATTAATGGTAAGGAAATGTTATTAACAACTAAAAAATCAATATACATGTAATTTAGTGTTATTTTTTAATTTATTCAATGGACTTACTTTCTTTGATGCCAAAGTCACATGTATAATGCACTAGATGATTTGTTTATTTATTTATTTTTATTTGTTTGATGTGTGTCTGTCGCATAAATCTCCATTAAATTCGAATCTTATCGTTTTTCGCTGATATTTATTCCACCATTTTGTTCCATCGTCTTTTGTTAATTTGTGTATGACTGTCAGCATCTAATTGGATGAAGTTATGTTTGTATTTAATTTTTTAAATGGCAATGATACAAAATAAACTGTTTCTCTGTCATCAATTACTTCATTGGGAACATTTTTGATGACAAATTTATCTTGGAAGAATAAAGTTCCTTTTTATTTTTCGGTCAAAATACAACTTTTTTCAATGTTACTTTCTTCACTTATTTATAAAACTTACACTCCTAATTAAAATATGGAAATTTGGGAGAAAATATAATTATTCAATAGTTTATTTATTAAATATGACATAGAGAAAATTTAACAGTATAGCTTGATAAAATTAATTTGGGTACTTTACAAAATTTGTATGTGAATATACATTTGGTATATATTACATGATACCAAATGCTGAAATTGCCATTGGGTATTGCTTGATAAAACTAATTTGGTTACTTTACATAATTTATATGTGAATGTACCTTTGGTATATATTACATGATAAATACCAAATGCTGAAATTGCCATTGGATATTGTTTGATAAAATTAATTTGGGTACTTTACAAAATTTATATGTGAATGTACCTTTGGTATATATTACATGATAAGTACCAAATGCTGATGTTGCCATTGGGTATTGTTTGATAAAATTAATTTGGGTACTTTACAAAATTTATATGTGAATGTACATTTGGTATATATTACATGATAAGTACCAAATGCTGATATTGCCATTGGGTATTGTTTGATAAAATTAATTTGGGTACTTTATAAAATTTATATGTGAATGTACATTTGGTATATATTACATGATAAGTACCAAATGCTGATATTGCCATTGGGTATTGTTTGATAAAATTAATTTGGGTACTTTAGAAAATTTATATGTGAATGTACATTTGGTATATATTACATGATAAATACCAAATGCTGAAATTGCCATTGGATATTGTTTGATAAAATTAATTTGGGTACTTTACAAAATTTATATGTGAATGTACCTTTGGTATATATTACATGATAAGTACCAAATGCTGATATTGCCATTGGGTATTGTTTGATAAAATTAATTTGGGTACTTTATAAAATTTATATGTGAATGTACCTTTGGTATATATTACATGATAAGTACCAAATGCTGATATTGCCATTGGGTATTGTTTGATAAAATTAATTTGGGTACTTTATAAAATTTATATGTGAATGTACATTTGGTATATATTACATGATAAGTACCAAATGCTGATATTGCCATTGGGTATTGTTTGATAAAATTAATTTGGGTACTTTAGAAAATTTATATGTGAATCTGCATTTGGTATATATTACAAGACAAATACCAAATGTTGAAATTGCCATTGGGTTGGATTTAGAATTGGTTATCCCTTGGTTTGGTGAAACATTTGGGAATAAAATTTAATTTATATTAGTTTAGCTTTTGTGTGGTGGCCATAATATTAGTCCCATTTAGGTGCCTATCGAGGCATAAAAAATCGCCAAAATATCAAGAAGTACTTGATTGTAAACTTTTATCTTGATATCTTGTGATAAATATGACTCAATTTAGATTTATTAAGAAACTAAAGAAGATTAAAAATCATACCTTTACTAAAAATGTTTGTTACAAAATTAATTTGATATTGTTGAGTTACAAATTTATACGCACATAGAAACAAACTGATTGTGCATGAGGATTTCAAGTTCAAGCATTTCTGAGCAGCAGATATTTCAATTATTTTCAAACTATATTGTTCATTAATCAATAAAAAATTTTAAATATTACATTCGAAAAAATAGTTTAAAATATTTCTTAAATTATTCTCAAAAATCCTTCAATAAAATAGTCAACTTAATTAAATCAATAGTTTATTTAATTAGCTAGAGTTTAGCAAGACAAAATTTTAATGATTGATCAGAAGTTTTATTCAGGAAATTTTATCTTGCATTTCTATGAGAAATAATATAAATTATACATATAGAATCCATATTACGTATATATCGTCTAACATATATAAAAAAAACTCTATCCCCATATTTATATAAATCTTGATATAACCAATAAAAAATCTTTTTTTAATTATGTTTGTCTTCATATAATTTACTTTAAATATGTTGTTTTTAATATTCACTAAATTTGCTTCATAAATCTATGAAAACACTGTTTTTTATCAAATAATATTCAAGTTAAATAGTTTTTTTTAATATACAAAAACTATTAAATATAAATTAATATAAGATAAAAAGTAAACAAGTATAATATTTTTACAGACAGGTATTATTTTTGAATCAAGAGATATGATGGATTTATTTTCACATAGGAAAAAATCATATTTATAATATAAATTAGTTTGAGTTTGTAAACAGAGTATTATTTGTTCTAAAAAAATAGGCTTTGAGACTTAAATTTCTTCATATCACACAAAAAGCTTATCTGCTTCTGCTTCATTCAGTTAAATCTGTTTCTTTCGTAACTAAAAGCATTTATATGCTTTCTAATCAGTTATTATGTACCTTTGAAAGTGCATTACAATACATTGAAATATGACTTCTTGTTATGAATAGTCATGTGTGGATGGTACGCTGTAGAGCAATACATTTTAAAACCCTGATATTTTTCCCGACAAAAGCTATTATTCATGTGATCACAATTTTAAAAAAAATGTCGGAAACTTTTAAGCATTTTTTTAGTACATGCACCTCAATAGAAAGAAATGCAGCTCGAATTTTTCAATAACAACTGGCAAATGGAGCTAAGAGTTATTCCTTTCTTATAAGTATAGTTCTGTCGCAATGCATAGTATAACATCATGCCTTGAGAAATCCTATTTAGAGCATTTAAATAAGTATTAATGTGTAAAACCAAAATTGGAGTACAATTTTAGATATATTATGCGTATATCTTACCAAAGGATTTATATTTTCCGTAAATTCTATATGCTAGAAAGTGTAAAATTCTGTTATTATACTAGGGTTACTCTAATATTTTTGATATACGCGCAGAGGAGAATTTACAAAATAAAAGAATGGTTTAATTTTAAAATACAAAATATTTTAACACAGAAGACGATTTTTTACTGACTTACTTCAACTTGTTTAGCGTAGAATAAATTTTCAACAGAAGAGAAAATGGAGTTGACGCGAGAACATTTTCGCGCTATGATTTTCTTATATTTTAAAGCAGGATTAAATCAAGAAGAATGCGTACAACGGTTGCAGTTAGCATTTGGTAATGAATCTCTAGCTACTGTATTCTCCAGCTACTGTTTAGAGAATTTAGAAAAGGTCGCTATTTTCTTCAGCATGTAGAACACACAGGTAGGCCGCCGTCGGCAGTAATCCCGGATAATGTGTCTGCCATATGAAAAATGTGAATGGATGATAATCGCTGTACCTATCAAATGATATAGAAGAAACTTAACATTGGATCTGCAGCCATGCACAAAATCATTCATGAAGAATTACATATGAAAAAAGTAGTTTGACTTTGGGTTCCCCATAATCTAACTGAGCACCCAGAAGAAGAGCGTGTCAGAATCAGTAAAGAAATTCTTAAATGGCTAAATGATAGTGGCCATCGCATCATTTCTAAAATTGTAACGCGTGATGAAACGTACATACCGTTGTTTGACGTTCCAACACATCAAGAAAGCAAATTAAGGGTCTTTGAAAGTAATCCCACGCCGACAATGGCGAAAAAACAACGCGCTCTGAAAAAAAAATGATGTAAGCCGTTTTCTTCAAAAGTACAGGATTAAACAAAGCCATCAAGCTGGAAGGACAGAAGACAGTAACAGCAAACTGGTATTCGACTAAACGTCATCCAGAAATTGTACAAGAACTGAATGTTAAGGAATTAATGCTTCACAATGACAATGCATTTTCACATACAGCCGGATTAACAGTTGAGTCTTTTAAACAAAAACAAATTAAAGTGATGGAACATCCGCTTTTTTACCTGATCTAGCTATGTGCGACTTTTGATTATTCTTTAATCTGAAAAAAGAACTTTCGTGGACGTCATTTTCATTTAGAAAAAGAGATTGATGTGGCTATAAATGCATTTTTTTATCTATTCCAAGAAATGAATGGCTTGAGGCATTTAATCTGTGAAAAATTCGTCTACATAAGTGCATTGATGCTGGAGGAGACTACTTTGAACACACCTAAAATTTTGTAAGTATAACTTTAAAAACCTAGTTGTATCTCAAAAATTTTAGAGTGACCCTCGTATGTAGTGTGTAAAATGAAGATCATATTAATAAGATCATTTTAATCATATTTCATGAACATATAACTACTAAGATTGTAACAAAAACAAATGAATACGTGATATTTATTCGAATTCACAAGGTTTTTGTGCAGAAGGAATAGCAGGATATTATTAAAGTATTTCATGTCACTGAATAAGTTTCAAAAATAATATTTTAATTTCTAAAGTGCAACTTAATTTGCTAAAAATTTACCAACAAATTATGTGAAATGGAAATTTTAATTTAGAATCAATGTTGTTTTATCTTGAAGACAATATGTTAACCGTATTCAAAAATAAAAAATGACATTTTAATGATAACAATTTTGATTTATGAATAAAGGCATAACCGTAGAGTATACATGGCATCATATAGATTGCATATATTTAATTTAATTAATTAAATTAGAATTTTTATAATTATTTTGATTAAATCATTTCATGGAATTCCTTTTTATTTATATATAGCAATATATTGTTTTTATCTCACTCTTTGATAAAAATTAATTTAATTCCATCACAGAACTAATAAAAATTATACATTTTAAATAACTAACTTTCATTAAATTATTACTTGTATGTAATTAGATTATTTACCTAAATAATTGAAAGAATAAAAATCAACTTACATCCATCACAAAACTAATAAAAAATATATGTTTGCCTTATCTAACTTTCATTAAATTTTTGCTTGAATGTAACTAGAATATTTATCTAATTTAAAAAATTACCACACGATATGTTGTAAACAATCGTTTGAAGCAGGAAAGGAAAAGTCGGTTACAGTTTGAAAAAAAAATGAAACTTTCCCTCAATTTATTTTAAATAATATGAATTCATATCATAATAAGCTATTATTAAAGCAAAATATTCATCTCAAATAGAATGATATCAATTATTAAGTATAATTTTTCATTTCCAAATCTCTCTACAACTAAATAAGAACTTTGAAATAAAATAAGAGTCCATGTGATAAAAAAGAATCGTCTTTACAAAATTTGATCAAGTCTTATCGACAACGGATTTCAAGCTATCGATTCAGAAATAAGATTGCTAAAATAAAGATTTGATATGGAATCACGTATCCAAACATTAGACCACTACTACCAGCGAGGCGATTTTTTGGAATGGACGAACTCTATTACGTGTTCCCAGATTTAAGCACTGAAAGCAATATCCCTACCAAAAATTAGGGTTGAATGCGAAAAATAAATAAGTATTTCTTTAATCAATACAAAGTTTTGAAAGAATGTTTAATCATAAAACAAATTTTTAAAAACAATTCATTTAAAAATATAAAAAAACATTGACATATCAAAATTTTTTTAAACAAAAAATGACGTTATTTTGAGAAAAATTACTCATTAGAAAACTCAAAGAAAATAAAAATTTACGTTACTAAAATAAGTAAACACTGCATAGCTTTAGGGTTATGATACATTTTTTATGAAATTATCAATCACTGAAGAGATAAGTTAAAATAGTTCTAAAGAAGCTGCAAAATTTGCAATATAAGCTTAAAATTAGACAAAGGTATGCTCAGGATTATCGAGAAAATTCTAAATGGGAGTAAGAAATACACTTATTTAATGCAAACGATCCTTTCTTCAATTAAGAAACTAGCAATTATATAGTTCTATGTGGTCATATATTATCACCTATTAAAATGAAAGAAAAACCTGTTGATGTAGTGTACTATAGTGAAATTAGATACCTGAAACAAACAATTTTAATTAACATAACAACACAAAGAAAAAATGATGCTATATCATAATAATACTAAATCACAAATACTGAACATCAGCAACACTGTGGGGTTCTTCTGATTACAACTGATTATCTTTCCATTTTGAAACAGTATCAGCAACTAATCGCATGTTTACAAGAAACAAAAAAATACAGATGATGCACTTACGTTTATTTTAAACTAGATGCCTCACTATTTGAAGTAGTAAATTCAATAAAATCATATTGTTATCTAAGGCACTGCATAGCAACCACAGAACTCCAACACTAAATGTGCTGGCTTTTGCAGTATTAAAACGAGTTTTTGTCCCACACCACATTACTTCAGCATTATAATCAATCAAAGTCTTTGAAGAAGATTGAATTCGTCTTATATCCTTTAAATTCTTACATGCTTTTCATCAATGTTAGGACTAATCTTGGTTTATTTATAACTTTTCTGAAGTTAAACAATCTTCATTTGGCATGTGAGTGACACTATTGTTAATCATGCTCTTCTAAATAACATAGGTATTTAAACACAAATCCGTGGTACATAAGTATTTATCTCAATAATAGTAGCCTACTAAGTTCAGTTGTGGCAGCTGTAGTCCTGCCAAAACTCGTTGCAAAAGCAGGTATAATATGCATTAATCTTACTTTTATATTCTACTTAACAAAACAGCATTTCAACTGTCTACCATATGATTGCTTGGATAACTAAACTCAATCTTTAGACAACTGTTTTTCTGATTGATTGAATTGCTCGCAAAGTCAAAATAGCATGCGCTGAATTGTCAAGAAATATAGCTTGTTCATTTCAATGTTTCTTGTAGCATATTAGCGGTTAAAAGTCATTCACTTGTAATTAAAGCCCTTTTCTTGAGGAAAAACATCACCAAATTTAAACCTCCAATCCGGAGTTTAAAAGCAATCCATAAGACCTTTCACAAGGCATAATACTTTTTAAGAAGAATCTCATTTTTGCATATTTTTCCACACAAAACTGTGATTGGTTGTTGCTTAACGCTTCTGCACATTTCCATTTACGGAAACTAAATTTTGAAATGAACTGCAGATTCACAAATTTCAGTTGGATTTTAAAGACAAGTATATTCCTTTAAATGACTAACTTTTGGTAACAGATTGTTGAATTAATGCTGTTACCCGAACATCTTAGTAAATAAAAAAACAGATTGCTTTGTTATGTAAATTCAAACACTTTGTGGAGTATGTGTGTTAAACATTATGTACAGTATAGATAAAATTGCACCACAATTGCAAACTTGGGCTCACATAGTTTGCCTAAAGAACCATGTAAATCACAAAACGTATATGGGGTCAATAAGCATACAGGCAAAATACAAAAGTCTTGCAATTTACATCATAAGTTAACCATAAAATGGATGTTACAGTTAATAATGAATAATCACAAGTAGATTGATATCTTGTGCACCTGCCATAGATGCGAATGACTCTTTAAGTATGGATCCAGCAACTCTACGCGTATTTTGATAACGTAAATCGTAGTTTGTTAATGAATTCAAGGACTCAGAAAACGGGTAGTGATAGTACAAAGTCTCTAAGCATTTCTAACCCAACAATGTGTGAAAGAATCATGCAATTATAATAGCAGTTGCATTATAAACGCCAACAAACTTTTATATAATTGGATTCACTTAATTAACTACTAGTAAAAATCTAACGTACCCAAAATATTATTTAATGGTTATTAATAATCTGAGTTTATAAGTCCTCTTAATCATTGTGACAACTGACTCTATTAGAGCAGAATGGTCCATCTTATCATCAAATTGGACAGTTATCGAGTTTATTGATATCATCATTAACACCGAATCCAAGTTCTCAGTCGAAATTGCCAATCATCATTTGACATGTCAGCAAACAAATATGTAAATATGCAGATATTATAATGGTGCAAAAATTTGAAAAGGGATTCCTGGAATATCAGGTAAAATTTTGGGGGTGTGAAAGATATACTCACTATTACAGGGTACATTGATGATTGTTGTGTACATTCTGTATCTCCACACCTGATTCTATTTATCACAAAGGCAGCATTCCCTCAACTGCTGCTTATTTCTCTCAAAAATGTATTAAGATTTCAATGTGATCACACAATTACTAAACTTTTCACCAATGTCAAATACGTTAAACATCTGGCTTCATCAATGCCATAACTATCCTGAATTCATAATTTATTGCACTGGTGATAAAATCCATCACAGATAATCACAAACTCAACAAACGACATTCTGCATCTTCTGCTCTAACATCGTCACCAAAGTATATTTCACTATATATCGAAGAATATTATGGTGAATCAATATCTGTTTGGTACTTTTATATTTATACATATACATACATACATACACACACTTACACATATATATGTGTGTGTGTGTGTGAATGTCTGTATATATATATATATCTATATATATATATATATACTGCACCAGAAAGCATATACAGAATATTATTCACAATATATGCTTCCATATTTATTGAATATGGAAATAACAGCATTTTTAATTAAATTACAAACACATTGTATGAATAAAGTTAATGTTCTTATAAATATATAATATCTCTTTAATTATTAACATATAAACTTAAGTCGATATTATACAGTGAGAGGGAGAGAGAGAGAGAGAGAGTAGAGAGAGAGAGAGAGAGTTTTATTACATTATTATAATATATTCCAATTTCCATGTGTAAAATAAAATTATCCGTGGGAAAAATTTTAAAATTTCACATACACCACAAGATTTCATTAGATTTCTTGACTTCTCGATTGAAGACATGAAAATGCTCATTAAACATAAAATTTTTTAATGATTTATTCTTGTGATGAAAATTGGTTTACATAATATTATCATTAAACATTTTCTATGAATTGATTTTCACATTTCTGACTGCTAAACTTAGGCCTAAAAAACAGTGAAAATTGTCACCAATTAATCTAAAGAACCAAAAATAACGAATTTGGTGTTGGCCTCGAGTAGTTTTATAGCACAATTCACAAATATTGATGGTGAATTTTTACTACCAGTTTACTAAAATCCAGTTTTTTTTTTATTTTTACTAATATCCAGTTTTTGTAATCTGTATACATATCATTCATTTTCCCATCTTTATCATTGAGGTATAACAATTATTCCTAAATTAGTATGGTTCAACTCAGATTCAAATTTTAATGGGCTTTCGCTAATCACACAAATCAGCATAATCCCTGAAATCATGAAGTCAGCCATTGATAAAGAAATTTTGACACTCCTTTTATTCCTTATTTTTCCCTAATTTGTGGGAAGAAATGTTAAAATGCTCAACATAGACCTCAATACTTCCCAGGCTGTTATTGCTTACTTTATGCGTCTCAAAAATATAAATTAAATATCAACATAAACATAAATTTGATTAGATTGATGAAAATGACTATTTAAAATTTTCAACTCATTATGACAATAACCTAAATTTTACAAACAATTGTGCATATGTATAACTGAAGTTAATTTATATAACAGATCAGTTATATGAAAAAAAATTCTGATAATTTTATACCAACCCTAATTACCACACAGATTTCATGGATTCTAAGTTTTTAGTAATATTTTTTTTCTAGTTTAAAAACATTTATTATTAACTGTACTGCATAAATATTTTAAATTTCACTAAAACCAAAAATAACTGTTTACCCAATATATATAGTTCCGACAGGAGCTCTTTTATACTTAAAAATTACTTAATTATAGTTCCAAGAGAAAATAAAGGCCTGTAATCTTAAGAGTTCCTTTATACTCGTACAAAAACTTTTCGAATTCTTTATTTGCTAGAGTTTTCTACAGTTAAAAACTTCACCAGCAATTTATCTAAAGGAAACAAAATCATGTCATTAAATCTTTTCCAAAGACATACCCTTCGCTTAACCTTTTTTTTTTTTCCCCCGTTCCTTCTTTTCTTTATGGAAACTATTACAAGCACGTCGAAATCGTCTGACGATATATTTTATGCCCTATTGTTCATCGAAATCGTTTGAGACGCCATTTTGTTGCGAATCTACAAAATAATCTTTTGTCTGGTAATTTTGGCGACAAAATCGATTCGTGGTGGCAGCTGCAATATGCAGTGAGAACACTTAAGAAGATACTATTTAGTGCCGTTTCAATGATTTCTTTACAGTTGAGTTTCGCGCCATTTTTACGTGTCTTTTGTATGTAAAACTGTATTTGATGAAATTATCTTGCAAGCCAGCTTCTATGTTCTATACTGAATATTTATTTAAGATTAAATAGGACAGGGACAAAAACTTTTCGTACTCAGAAACCCATTTGTGCTTTATGTTTGTATTTTTCATAAAGCTAAAATAAATATTTGATATTGTATTCATATACATACATACTATATTTTTATCATAAGTATAGGGATAGGCAAGATAATCATAGTTTATTAGATTCCATAATACACAATTATATAAAAATAATTCTTTTTTTTACATTTCTTTAGCACATTATCAGAAAAATATTAATAAAATAAATAATGAAAATACATACATAATTTTCCAATATATGAAAATGTATTAATAGTTAATCAGTCTAAAAATTATTACTTATTATTTTTTCATAAAAAACCGTGTTTCTCATTTTAATCTATTAAAATTAAATTATATTTGACATAAATTATTAATTAAAATGATTTATTATTTTTTTTAATATATTATTAATAAATATAAACTTGTATCGATAACTTTAAATATACGCTATTACATAAATTTAATTGTGTTAATAAACATAATTAATGAAAATTAAATACCATTATAAAAAACATATAGTCAGTCTAAATATATTTAGATATATATTTCTGTGGCATTTAATAATCACTCATACAAAATAATTCAATTTCATTGATCTATTTATTAATCATTCTTATTGATATTGTTTTTTAAAATTACTTTAAGTAATTTTAAAGTGTGTGTGTGTATGTTTAAAATTCTAAAAACTGATATCACAGAATTAGAATAAAACTATTGAAAATAGCATTTCTGATTAGATAAAAGTAGTTATTCTATACTTTAAATACATAAAAATTAAGAAAAGTATTGGCTAAAAGCAGCATAATGTAACAAGTCACCATGGGAGAAAAGATACATACCAAATCTAGGAAAATCCGATATTTTTTTTTAAAAAAAATGTCAAAAGCAATTAATCCCCAAATTAAAATTTATCTTACTGGCGTTGTTTATAATGCTTGATTATACTTATATATAAACTTACTTACTGGTATTTTTTCTGGTATTGTGCTGCTAATTTTTAACGACATTTATATGTATATTAAATTTCGGATATTTATACATATTAATTTGCATTTATAGAATTGTCTTTGTTTGTGGGGGGAAAATTTTTTTGATATTCAATATCACTGCAGTTTATTATATCTTTCACTCGAAATGAAATCGAAACATACATAATTAGAGTTTTATTCATTCAGGTTTCGATGAGGCTAGAATCGTATTTAAATGTTTGGATTCTTTATTCTATTTTCGATAGATTTAAGATATTAAAATTGGATACTTTCCACATAATTCTATTTTTAAATGTGTTAAATAAATCCTTATTTCTTGATATTTTTTAATTTTATTCCATAATTCTCATTTTTATTTCCTAATAATCTCAAAAATTCTTAAATTTTATTGTAATTTTCTATTGCCTTAAGACGTGACTTTTTATTTTCTAATCATTAACGAATTAATTAGAATTCAAAAGGTATAAATTTTGCATTTTTAATAATTTATAAGTTATGTTTAAAATCATTCATTTTTAAAATTATAGTCCTTAAAGTTCTACTAAGGATAGTTTATTAGGAAAATCTGATTTTGTTATTTTAGAGTTATGATTTAGTTCTTAAATATACCTTTAAATTTATGCAATTAGGTAGAGTTTCAGCTAAAGAGATATTGGAAAATCATATTTCCTATTTTATTCAGTTCATTTTTGGTAGCATATTTTTTATATTTCTGTTCATTTATGATAGTTTCATGAAAACTTTAATAAATTTTTAAAATATACCATTATTAACACTTTTTAAATTTTGTGCTGTGAATTAAATGCTATCATACAAATTGTTAAATGAAAATTGAAGAGAGAGAGAGTGTGTGTGTGTGTGTGTGTGTGAGAGAGAGAGAGAGTGTGTGTGTGAGAGAGAGAGAGAGAGTGTGTGTGTGTGTGTGAGAGAGAGAGAGAGAGAGAGAATTTATTTGGAACAAATTTTAACACCTTTAATTTTCTATTGTGAGTTGCAAAACTTTTGAGTCACAGTTCTTTATTTGTGTTACATATTAATGTAAGAGTTACTCATAAATTTGTTGCAAGTCATTTGTTTCAGAGTTCTCAAAATTCTAGGCACACAAGTCAATAAATATTCCAGATTTTTCTGTTTTGCTTAAATAGTTATTTCATTATTTATTCCAATGATGAAATCTATTAGATTTCAGTTGCTTATTTATGACCTTAAAACTAATAGTTACCAAAAATATTTTCTAACTTCAACTCTTATCCATTTAAAAATTTATAAGATTTTGCGTAAACAATTATCCGTTTCCAAACGATTTACGGTAGCATATCTCCGGAAAATTTCCAAATATCATTAAGGATTCCTTCCAGAAAATTTACTAGCTTAAAATAAAAAGAAAATGTGCATCTTATTTTTCTTAAATATAAAAATTTTTCACTTAAAAATCATCTCATTTGATTAAACGTGTGGTTGTGACGTCATGATAAATTTAAATGGTAAAAAAAAACCTAATAACCACTTTGCTTTCAGGCATTTTCTAAAAATTATATAAAAAGTGTTCAGTTAGAATAATATTAGTTCTGGAAGATAGTAACATAAAAAATATAACAATAAAGACGCTCACATAAAAATAAGATTGAAGTTAAAAAAAATTTAAAAAAAAACATCCTTCTTTATTTTAGAAGGCATGTATTTCTAATATCTAATAATATTAACTAAAGTACATCAAAATCGAGTATTATCTCAATGTGGAAAAATATAGAGATATAAAAAATGTTGAAAAATACCTTTATTTTTTGAATATTTGTCTTCATTTAACCAATTTCCATTATATAAGATTTATTTCTTATATGATGAAAAACTAAGAGAAAAATCCGAATCTATTATTCAATAGAGTTATATTTTCTAGATATAATCTTGAGAAAAAGGTAATTTTAATTACTTTTAACTTATGCTTAAATGAGTGGTTTAACATATCTTGAAACTTTCTTTCCAAAATATAAAAGGAACAGGCTTTGAAAAGCAAAGCCTGCATCGAATATAAATTTGCATATTATTCATATACTATAGCAGTAAATATGCCACGCTAAAGTAAAATAATCTTCCATGAATTCGAAATGGAATTTGACAAAGTTGTTTATATTCCAGAAGTTTATGAACATTTGCTGATGACATACGTCTGTGTCCTGGCGAAATAAAAACCATTCCACCACGACAAAACTATTTTAAAACAAAGCAAAATCTCAGCATCTGCCTTAAGCATGACTCAGTACGTAAGAAAAAGACTGCGACAACCCTGTACTACGTACACGCAATCGCCATAAAAACCCCACCATTTTTGTTTTGGCGTATACATATAAACAAAGTTACTGATAGTGAAAGCGACGATATATCAAATGTCTTTGTCTTCCACAAAGTAATACATCAGTATCCCCTTTCTTTTTACTCTTGGTATATCTTTTTTTGTCAATGGGAATAAAATATTTTGCTTTCTCTCGATGGCAGCACCGCTTTATTGATCTCGATTCGAAAAGCTGATAAAGTCAGTCACGTGTCTCGGTGACGCGATAAAGTCGAGAAACGAAGGGAGTGTACTCCACTCCGAAATAGCTTTTCTTTAATTTCTTTTCCAAGAAAAGTTTTAGTAGAGGGAGATATTGTGTGGGATGGCTTAGAAGATGCAGAATGTATTGAATTACGAGATGTAATTATTTTGCCTTTTAAAAATCCCCTTTCCTGAGTTCTGATTTTATTCGAAATGTCTGTTCTTATTTCTTCTCTCTTCGATTATTCTTTCAGTTAGAACTATTTCAAGGCAAGTTCGAGAATTCATTTCAATCGAAAAAGAGATTTGATCACAGGATTGATTGAATTATTTACTACAAGCAACTGAAGCTTGAAAAATCAAATGGAATTTTTTAAAATCCTAAATTAATTGATGTTAGTAAAATCTATAGAAGGCTTATATATATATATATATATATATATATATATATATATATATATATATATATATATATATATATATATATATATAAGAAGTAATGTAGTAATGTTATGAATATCAGTATGGTATTATGGTTATTTATCTCAATGACAGCAAGGATGTTTCTTCATTCTTAAGAGTGACATGATAAAATTAAAGTGTCTGTGTTTTCAGTCATACTTAATAAAAATTATAAGCATTCTGGTAAAAACCTACTTCACATTGTAAAATAACAGTTTATGATCTCAAAAGCTAATCTAAAGAGGACATGAAATCAAATTATTTTATTGAAGTAGTACATAAGGACCCACAATTTATTTTTCATTTGTATAAATCAACATTAATTTAGTTGTTGAAAAAGTAAGCTATAAAAAAGAACAATTTTGTTTTATCAACTTCACATATAAAATATTACGCTGCTTTTTGAAAATAAGCATAATTTATCTTTAAAATAAAAGCTTAAAAACGCTTCCGATTGTTAAATATCAATATCATCATATCTGTTTAACACTAAAAATGTTGGATCATTTTTATACTCAATTTTTCAAGTTAAAATAATATTTTAAATAAAATTCAATTCATTCCTGCCAAGAATATAAATACCATAGTGATTTTTGGACAATTATGCATCTTGTAGCTTGAGTTTAATATATATATTAAAATTGTATATGCATGAAGTGAACATGAAAATTCTTGTCATTTTTGCATTGCTACTGCATGAAGAATAAAAAGCATGCAAGTTAGTATATGACGGGGTTAAGACACTGGTAATTCAAAGTGGGAATATCATTCGTTTTGAATCACGTACGCCGCACACATTCATCAAACGCAATTCGTACACTGGCGAAGAAAATTGGACGCATCGAAAGAGCTTTTTCTTGTTGTTACCATGGCAACATCAAAGTGGGATTATCAGCTTTCACCGAATATGTTAGGTTGCTGAGTATGTCAAGCGATTGAGGATAATTCTGTGAATGAACGCACGATAAGGCAATGGTTTCACAAATTCAGGTCGGGAGATTTGTCACTCGCTGACGAAGCTGGTGTGTGATGGACTTGTCAAGTGATTTACCATAATTACAAATGATTACTGCAGGAACGTATTCAACATACATTGCAACATAAGGATACATGGGTTAATCCCAAAGGTGTACTATTTTTGGCTAATAATGTGAGGTCGCATGTCGCTCGGCTGACCAGGAATACCATACTGCTCCTTGACTGGGAGACATTTTGCCATTCTCTTTACTCATCTGACTTTAAACCATCCGATTACCATCTCTTCTATTCCCTGGACTATCATCTTCATGAAAAATTCTTCAACAATGAAACAGACTTGAGCCTTATTGCCGGACCTCTTTGCACCCAAAATCTCCAAGTTTTATCATAAAGGGATTGTACAACAGGAGATGCGTTGACAGAAGCTGCTGAATGTCGATGGGGACTACCTCGAGAACTAACAATTTGTTATGCTTCCTGTAAGTCATGTTCTTTTGGATCATTAAAAACGGCAAGAATTTCTTGTTTACCTTTTATTTCTTACAAATTAAATAGAATATTTTTAAATGATTCTAATATATATTTGCATTGTAAACGGAGGCAATCATATTGCTGTATATTTACTGATGTGATAAAAATTAATGACACGATAAGAAAAAAACTATAAAATTTTGATAGGTTAATTAGATGCAAAATCAATTTACTAACATAATTTCCAGGGAGATTCTTTACCATAAGATATACTTTGTGTGATCAATTATTTCTAATACTAACTTATAAATTCCTATAGAATTCATCATTACTTTATATATTTTTTACTTTATTTTTAATTTGATTTATAAAAAACATGCTACTAATTTTTGAGGAGATGCAATTCTTTTCATATATCTTTCTTTTTATTATAAATACTATTCGCGGTTAAATTAAAATTAGCTATTTATTTCAAACAAAATCTAATTAAATTATATACACTATTAAAGTTAAAATAAATATATTTTATCATACATTTTCATGTATTTCTTATCATATTCGAAGATCTCATCAGGTACAATGGCAAACACAGGCTACACCTGTAATGCGTACCTAAACCTATATAATTCTGAATCCGTCGATAAGCATAACTTCCAAACTTATTTACATTCTAAGTTAAATATTAGAAGAGCTTCACATGTCATGTGTTACAGACAATATAACTCCTTTAATAATGAGGAAATACTCTGTGATATCGAGTGCAAGTCTATAGAAGACTAATGCCACTGAATTGCATTTATGCAGTAATTCACCATTAGGGCCCTCCAAGATAAGAGGTTTGGGCAACAGGGCCTCGATATAGAGGATCTGGTTTGAATTGCTACAAGCTGAACATTCGGGCACTTACGCTTTAACAGCAGTTAACACATGCTCGGATGATGACAATAAGTGAAACCAATTAGATTCGTATGTGCAGATGAGTACCATTTACAAATAGCGTTAGATATAAGATCTGGGTAAGAAATTTAAGTCTGATTCTTAATCACAATTGAAAATACTAAGAGGTACCTTTTAATGATAGTTCACCAAGAAAAAAGTGACTTCATTTATTATTTAGGAATTAATTTAATAGACATTTCCCCAAATATATGCTTTAAATAATCCGATTTGTAAGAAAAGAAAAGGAAAAAAGTCAGAAAAGGACATTTTTGCATAAAAATATTAATGTTCAGATTATAAATTGTAAGCATAAAGTAAATTATTATGTTTTAATATGAATATTGCTTCTGAATTAAATAGTACATTTTGCAATTAACTAGAATATTTTTAAAATTAATAGACTAAACATATTTCTTGTTGAAATTTGCCTTGTAGGCAAATAATTTTTGTAGTTTTAAGTTTAAATTCTATATTTCACTAGTTAGTTTCTCAGACTTGTCTTCGCACTTGGAGAATTTATTACTTTTCAAAGCGTAAGAACTTCAAAAACAGGTACTTTTGACTAAATAAATCCTTTTTAATAGCAATAAAATATAAACATATTAAACTTCAATACAGAGAAATATTACTTTGAATATATACGCGAGAAATTTGAAATAAATAAATGATAAAGTATGTAATAAAAACTAGCTTATGTATTATAAAAATGTTTAGATTCTTTTGCAAATATTTTTCTACTTTTTTTTGAGTTATGTATCTTATTTTATATTTGAAATTTATCTTACGCATTAAATTCAAACATTTATGAAAAAAATCAAAATGTTAACAACTGACACCATCTGTTATGTAATTATCTTGTAATTTGATGAAAAATAAAAACTTTACTTTCACTCCAAAGCGTTGTTTTAGCAACATTCTTAACTCTAAATTTATTATACTCTTTTAATTTAATATTTTATTCTTGCAAATGGGAAATGTGAACGGTGTTTACGAGAGAAAATTAAAAATTACCCATTTATAAACTTAAAGTTAAATAGGAATATTCCAAAAGGACAATAATGGATGGATTTTACAATTACTAACATTCAATATTACAATATTTTCAAAGAAGCGCCCTTTATTTAAATAGATAATACGAAAAAGTAAAGCTAAACATTTCATGATAATTTAGTACCATTCTATAATGTAATGAAGTAATCACGGATTATTCATGTTCGATTTGTATTATTTTGTATATTTCTTCTATTTTAAGGAAAAGTTTATTCTTTAATACAGTATTAAAACATAGAAAAAAATTGTATGTGAATTATAGTAATTAACAAAGAGACACAATATTATCTTTAACTTTAATTTTAAATGCTAAAATAAAAATAATAGTCGGGATTATATTATAAATTATGTCCACCAAAGCACTAGACTTTTGTATTAAATAGCACTGTTTAGCGTAGATATTTTTAAATAAAGAAACAAACTTCTTAATTTTAATATTAAAAAATTATTGGTTTACTTTTGAATGAAATAAGCAATATTATAATAATTAATTTTTTTTAATGAAAGAGACGTCAGATATTAATGAGATAAATTTAGATTTCACCACGCCTTTTCAGATGACAAATGGAAAGTATAAAATAATCTTCTTGGATTAAAAAGGGAATATAAGTAAATTACTCATCCTTTCTCAAAAGCGAAATCTTTTTCCAGTTTTTAAAATTAACGTTCTTTATAAATGATCTTAAGGAAATTCAGCCAAAAAATTCCGGTATACAACCTTAAAAATGTCGAGTGGGAAGTCAATCAAGCGGAGTGAATTTCCACACTTCTACTACCTAAAATTCAAGCGGAGCAATTGTCCCTATACTTCCATATACCTAGCTCAGAACCGAAATTTGTCTGTTGGATAGAAGTAGCCAGATGAATTTTGAAGCAGGGACCAAGCAGAAGACATTCAAGACTTGACCTGCCACCCCCAAATGCGTCATCTCACTGGGAGGACATTGCAACCAGTTTTAAATTGCCAAACCACCTTTAGCAAACACGACGGGTCCCCAATTAATCTGTATCCAATTAACCTCATTTCCTTCCGAAATTGATAATGACTTCCTCACTAACAGGCTCCGTGGCCTTCATTTTGGAATGAGATACAGAAATATATAGAATTACAAAGGTACAAAAATACATAGGTTTACGAAACTACAAAAAATATGTAGGATTACAAAAGTATAAAAGCACACAGGATTATAAACTTACAGAAATGCATAAGATTACAAAAAGTATAAAAATTCGTAGTATTACAACTTATGACTTTAAAAAGAACAGCACTGATAAAAAGAGTATTTGAAGAGGGGCTGATATATCAAGAACAGTCTGTTGAAAAGAGTCCATTAAAACAATTTGAAGCTGCTATTTGCATAGCTACGTGATTATTAAGTCTAAGTACTTAGGCTTGGGATGTAAGCAGAGGAGGATCATGATCAATGCTCGGAGTGGTCATTCTTATTAAACCACGTGAATAGGCACTCTTGACTAATAAGGAAGTCCATAAGTTAGGGTTTAGTTTTTGTCTAGAGGTCATGTTAGAGAGGAGTGTTCATTTCCAGATAATGACCGACTGCTTTAAAGGGGTTGATAAATGCTACGTGGAAATGAGTAGGCAGACCGTGAGATAATGCATTGGGCTCCCTCGTTATCACAGGTACAATTAGGGGTGTCCGTAAGACCTGTCCTGTAAAATTAAGTAGGGAATTGGCCATGGCCGGACATGAAAACGCTTTCATTCCTGTTCCATCTTAGAGATTTGCTAGAAACTGTAGGGACAATATCATGGACTAGACAACCAGTAGATTAATTGAACTAGTCGTCCTGCTGTTTCTTCTTTATCCAGGTGTGCTTGATTGAGCAGCGTGGTAGGAGGATCTCAACGCAGCAGTTTTAGCCGTTTTGGCTCAACATGTCCACTTCTGGACCTTGTGCCATAAAACCCAACTAACCAACCAGCTCGGTCGTTGCGCAGTTACCATGGATATAATAGTCTGGAGAAAATTTTCTGCCTCTCCAGATATTAGTCAAAATTTAATGAGAGGATCCTCTGGTGGTGCCATCTATCGTAGGATTCTTAGAATAAAGTAGTACTTTCACCTCCGAAATGTTCTGATTAAACGAAAGACCACTCTTCAGATTTAATTTCGTATAACCGTCGGCTAACGAGCTCGGCTTGTTCAAGTGCCATAAGTAACAACAACAAAACTCAATTAGTCATGAAAGATTAAAATTAACTAAAAAAAAAGGCAATACAGTGAATTCAATATAATTGAAATTAAATCCAATTTAATCAAAATAAAATATTTTTTACTCAATTAAATATCAAAAATAGACTTAATTACGACCATAATAGAGTTAGATAAATTTGATTACCATCGGGTACTCTGAAAATCATTCAATATTTCCAAGAGTTTGTCAAGTTTTGTCACTTGATTAAAAATAGTCTGAAATTTCCCAGACGTGTTATTTTTCTTTCTCTCATCGTTATTTCAATATTCTAATTTTTCATTTCATTTTCTCTCTCCACCTTTGGAATCTAATTCATTAAATCCCCACAGTTATAACTCAGTATGAAATAGATTTAGATTTGGTTGCATTTGATAAAATTTGAATTTAACTTGATAAGATAATTGAATATACTCCACATTTTGAAGAACGCATCTTTCAATTATAAATATAAATATTTCAATGTTTTAAAAAAAAAAAAAAAAAAGACGGATTCGTTGTTATTTCTTATTACAATGAATTCGTATTTGGAATAAAAGAATTATGACTACATATTTTCATTTTTACCCACCAAATACTTTTTATTCAACTATCTGTGCACAGTTTTCTACTGAGAAACATGTTTCGATGTTAGGCTGTAAACATCATGTTTTTTCCTTAATTAATTTTAAATCAGATTTTATAAATTTTTTCCCATTTCGAACAGAGATATTAACAGATTTTGTAATAGTTCTTAGGACAGGATTTTTCTTTAAAACACGAGATGCGACTTTAAACTTAATAAGAGGTGTACATACCGTTGTTGGGTAGGCATTATTTGTCTTTTTGCCACTCAAATTTAAATTTTGACATTTCTTTCCTTTCATATTAATTATATCTTTCATTTTACATATAAAAATATCAAAACCATGATCTTCACATATTTTTAATTACAGAATAAAAATATTTCTCTGCAGATATACAAAAATATTGACTTCGATCCAACATATAATTTTCAACGACATTTTAATCTAAAGAATATTTTTACGCTGCAGAGGATAATTAAGCTTTATAACTAATTACATTTTTAATTTTAAACTATTATTCAATTTTATTGAGAATAATAACTCTCTACAACAATGTGTGAAAACCCTCTGTATATATGAAGATATGAAAGAAACAATTTAAACATTATCATAAAAAACAAATATGTAATATGTTCATTTTCTGAATTAAAGATGTGAATTTATAGTTAGTTGAGAAATAATTATATACCATAAGCTTATATAGCCATTTTTATTCAATACTAACTGCATAAATGTTATCTTCCCAATAAGTTACGGTTATTTTCTATATTTGTATTACTATTGTATTTCACTCATTTACATGTTTTATTTTTACAACCTTAATTTTTATACATGACAAATCATGATAGTCTAGCTGAAAAGCTTATTATCTGAATAGCTTTTAGAATTTCAGAAAAATAAATTAAACTGCAGAAAAGAAGGAAAACGAAAATAAAAAGAAAAAGCTCAAGAAGAAGAAAATTTAGAGAAAGGAGAAGATGAGAATGACGTAACACTTGAGATATAAAAAAAAAACATTCTTTTAAAATTCCCTGGATGTCCAGAAGCTAAAGATATAGAAAAATGGATTATGTGTCAAAAACTAGATTTCAAATTGCAAATGAGGGTCAACTTATTGAATATGTCACGAAATAATATGACCTTAATGCGCAAGTTGAAGCAGACATGGGATCATCAGAAAGTGAACCGTTTACCAGTTTTGAAGTGGATAGAGCATCAAACCGAGTGTGATCACATGAAAATTCTCACTGTCAAGGGGATGCTCGACTTGGCAAAAAACGTATGGAGAAAGTGAAGCAATTTACTATGACCGATATATTCAGCAAGTAATAACTTTCATTTAAAGCACTGTACATACATACTGCATTAATGTGTACAGCACTTGTCAATCAATACCATAACATGAAAAAGTGATGCCTTTTCATTAAAGACATTCAATTTTCTACTTCTTTAAAAATTTGAAGTTTTTTCTCCCATTTACCACCTACAGTATTTAATTAAAGTAGATTCCATTTTTTCGAAAAAAATCCATTTACCCAAATGTTTGATTATCTGAATGGGATCCGGTTCAAATTTGTTCAGATAATTATAGTTCTACTGTAATTTTTGTTGTTCGACATAGATTCCATCGCGTAGAGCATGCATAGGGATGATCCTTTGAAGGACTCTTGTTGTTTTTGCTATGGAAAAAACCCCGATCTATTTTTCAGAAAAAATAAAATTTTGAAGTAAAGAAGTGTGTCAACGCATCACCTTTTCTCAGGTTTTTAGTGACATGATGGAGACAGAGTATTATATTGTTAAGAATAATAGAGATGATTACAATCCTCAAGCTGAAAAAGTTGTTTCATGATGCAAGCAATATTTAATGATAGGAATCATTTATTGGTCAAAAATATATGTGAATAGAATAACATACTTCTCGCTTGTTGCTGACAAATGCATCCAATTATAGTTGTTGTTGTTATAGTTACTTATGACACTTGGACAATCCAAGCTCACTATACCTTGGCTGTGTGAACTTAAGTCAATAGGGAGCGTCTTTCATTTCAAACAGAGCACCACGAAGGTGAAAGTACGTCTTTGCTCTTTAAATCCTCCGATAGATGGCACCACCAGAGGATCCACTCCTTTAATTTTGACATTGATCTGAAGGGGAGGAAATTTTCTCCAGACCATTGTACCCATGGTAACATCATAGTTACCGAATCATTATAATGAAAATGGCTACGCATATTTAAATATTGTGCTGATGCCACTGTCACACAATTTTAGTTTTAAGAATGTTATAAAAGCTTACATTTTTGGTCGCAAACATCACCAGACTTTAAATCATTTGAACACGTGTGGCATGAAGTTGAAAGATCAGTATGACCATAAGTTCCACACAACCGGGTAAACAAACTTATGAGGCATTGTTTCAGTTTCCCCACATAAGCACTTTCTAAAAAGTCAATATCATGATTGTTCAAGAAATGATTCATGGAAACTAACCATCATTTCATGACGAGTCATTATCTTCGAGAATTAGGCAATATTTAAGTCAAAAACTCAAGCTTTCAAAGTCAAATATAAAAACTATATTGACGTTGTTTTATAGAAACTGTCACTAAAGAAAAGGGTAAATTTTTAAATAAATGTGATTACGTAGTACTTTCGTGTCAATACAAATAATTAAATATCTACTCCACAAGATATTTGAACAAATTTATATTTCATATATAATAAAGTATTATTGAGAACTTAGTTATTTTTGGATCTGATAGTAAATGTAATTAAAAGAGTGTATAACTATATTTCAATTTATGAAGCTTCTTAATTTCATTTAAGAAGAGCTACTAACTATAACACAGATTACTAAAGTTATTAACTCTTTACGGAGCTCACAAATTATGTAAACTATTTACCTATTGGAGGATGCCGGAGGGGAGAAACAGCTTTAATCTTTATAAAATAAACTAAAAGCTGGCAATTAAACTTGTTTCTTGGTAAATATTGGTAGTATAAAAGTTATAGCGCAGCCTTGTAATAAAGGCAAAAGATTACCGGAGTTCTATTAATATATAGCACTTATCGCTGCAACTTCATGAGGCAGTATGCGAATCATTCGCTCTGCAGAGAAGGAAATCACTTCCTCTTCGTGCACTTTGCATGATTACATTTGAAGTTCTTTTTTTTTTCTTTCTTTCCTTTCTCTCACTCTTTCTATTCCCTTTTCGTAACCGAACGAATTAAGAATATGTTGACTGCAGAAAACCTTTATGGAAAGTAATGTAATATTTTATATTAGTAATAAAAATATGTCATTTAGAGAAAGATAAGTTTTAGCTAGCTTTTATACTAGATTATTGCTAAAGTTCTCAGGAAGAAAATCATAAGTATATATTTTGAAAATATTCATGCCATCAACTATAGTTCTTGCTGCAGTTACTTATTTCTTTTTTTATAAAATCAGAAAATGGAATACTTACTCTGATTACATAATCGTTTGCAAAATTAAACTTATTATAAACAAAAATTATAACCAGTAAGCCAAATTTAAACCTTGCTTATCAAAAGTTTTACGTTTGAAAGCATTTAAAAGTATCAATTCACAAATATATAGAAATGGTATAAATTTTTATTTTGTATTTCATAAAAACATTTTATTATTAAAATGAGTATTTTCAAATAATACTTCATTGAAACAAATCATGAAAACACAATTATAAATAAAGAATAAATAAATAAATTTATTTTTGAATTCAAATTAAATTTTAATAAGTTTTCAAATTCTAAGAATTTTCTTTTTAGCTCACCGTTGTCCTGTCTTAACACCACATTTTATGACTCGAATTTTCACAGGTTCGGTATTAAATTAGTGTTTAATTAATAATTAAAAACATAAGCTCATTATTGCAGAGTAGTTGGACAATACTCCTTAAAATTGAAGGTTTCAAGTTCGATTCTAATAACTGCTATTGAACAAAATATAAATGATACGTTTCTACCTTTTGCATTGTTATCTGGCGGGAATGCTTGAGAATTTTACGGATTCTTGTTTCTTGTGTATTTGTGAATGTAGTTGAATATCAAGAAAAGCTTCCCAGAATAATAATTGGTTAATTAAAACTAATTCTTATCTAGTACAGGATATATTATTGGAGAAACAACATCATTCCAGAAGGCTAAAATAGTTAATGGATGTTATAGGTTTGTATATATATATATATATATATATATATATATATATATATATATATATATATATATATAATTAATAAGAGACTAAAAATATTATTCTGAATTATTGAGTTTTAAATTTTGCAAATATATGATATCGCTAAAGTAAAAGGTAATTCAGAACATAACATTATTGAATCTCATTATTTGGAAAACAATAATTGGTAGTTTGTAAAAGTCCATTTATTTATTCTATTTATGTAAAATTCCTCATGTAATGAATTGAAGTCAGTTCATGATATGAGATGTGGTCTATCATTAGAGGCATTAAAGTAAGGAATTATTCAACTGGAAAAAAGGAGAAACCAGAGGGAAAGAAGATACCTTCCCAACTGACCAATAAGATTCAGATGACCATGGGAATTAGCCCCTTGCGCTACGCTGAAGAGACTGCAACATGAGGAAAAGAAATAAATCGTTGCTAAAACTCATATCCTCCTGTTTGCGCGGGCAACGATATATACTGAAGCTGACGTACAAAACCTACATATTTATCGGCAATAAATTATAGGAGTACCAGAATTCGTATTACTTTTACATCTCAACCAATCACAAACCTTTGTATCTTCGACCACATGAAAGATATATAGCACTATTGCAAAAATGATTTTAGCTTCTACGATTATTAATAAATATTTTAAGACAGAAATAAAATTCTCCATATCATATATATCATATGCCATTTACCCTTTACTTATTTTTTATTTTACTTTTATATTATAAAAATAATGCATATAAGACAAATACTATTATATAATACTATTTTAATTTACACACACACAGATATATATATATATATATATATATATATATTATATATTATATATATACACATATATAATATATAAATATAATATTATATATATATACAGAGAGAAAGGAACATCAATGTCCAAACCAGGATTCCATGTTGAGGACAACAACCATCACTAACCACTTAGCCATCCACCGGCTAATCAATAAGATATAGAGAACATTGAATTAAATTTGACTCTACATAATTCATTCTCTGTCAAGCCTTCCTATTTAGTTTCTTGTTGTGGCATCTCTTCATTTGGAAATAAAATTTCACTGTCTTAGAGAGAGAACCTTGAATTTATTGACGTTATTAATGACTCGTATTTGATTCTCATTTGACGAACCTTAGTGATAAAGTTCTATTTTTTAAAAGCATGTAAATTCTGCATTAGTAGTAACGTCACACTGCTGAAAATATACAACGAAGCTTCTTCTACACGGCAATGCTATGAAGCTTCTTCTACACGGAAATGTTATGAAGCTTCTTCTACACGAAAATGCTATGTAGCTTCTACACGGAAATTCTCTGAAGCTTCTTCTACACGGAAATGCTATGAAGCTTCTTCTACAAGGAAATGTTATGAAGCTTCTTCTATAAGGAAATGCTATGAAGCTTCTTCTACACGGAAATGCTATGTAGCTTTTTCTACACGAAAATGCTATGAAACTTCTTGTTGAGCAATTAGGGTATTAATAATCCTAAAATATTTTTTACAGCTTAATTTGTATTCAGTATAAATTTATCAATATTTAATAAACAACATATGCTGTACTTGCTAAAATATATGCCTCAAAATTACTGTTATTTTATGTGATATCTTTTTAATTAAAGAATTTTAAATTAAAAAAAGAACTTTTGAATACATTTTATATTATTCATTGAAATTTAAGGAATATATTCATGTTTTAAATTTAAAAAATAACAACTATAGCATGTCATTAAGTAAAATTAATTATCAACGTCACATTTCTCATATTAATTTTAAATGAAAAAAATTTCTCATTATTTCGATTCCTTTATTTAAAGTTATTAGCTTTGTAATAAAATATCAATTTTTTTATATACATACATACTGTTTTAACTTATGAATCGCAATTTAAATAAAATGAATGAACAAATACACAAAAACTTTTGTCTGCTTTATACAGAAAATAAATATTTTAAAGAAAGAACGAAAAAACAAATAATAAACAGGTGCATAAATAATACGTGCAACTAAAACTAGACATTAACTTAATTCCAAATCAAGAATTAATTAATGTTTTTTCCGGCTCTTCTTAAAAATATTAAAAAGCTCAAAACACACCCATTAACATTTTTAAAACACTGAACTGATTAAAAATCGCAAATTAGATCCCCAAAAAAAAGAAGAAGAAGCATTCTAATAAAGAAGATAAAACTGAGATTCCATTCTCTAATACACAGGATCCCTTCCGTAAAAATAAAAGCAACAAAGAACATTTTTCTCTAGCACAATTAACCAAAACAATTTATAACCCGCAACAAAGAAAAATCGTTAAAGAAATCTGTTTCCAAGTAAAAACAAAATATGATAAACCAAATGAAATCAACGAAAAAAAAGAAAAAGCCATTCATTGTTAAATTTTTTACCGTTTAAATGCAGCGTAAAATCGACTGCTTCACGTGAAATCTCGTAACCCGATAATTGAAGTTCAAATAAATTACAGCAAAACGTGGGCATGAAATTTAAATGTGGCTGTTTTGTCATCAATTAGATACGATGCCACCAGCTCTTATGATAATTATATCGGAATGCGGAAATAATTAATCAATTTAGAAGAGCTATATTTCCACTGAGATTTGAATCGCATAATTGCCAGATTTTGTTTGCAATACATTGTGAGAAAGTGTCACGTGATTATTACGAAACGAAAAATTTAACTGACGTAAGCTTTATAGGAAATGATGACGTATGCTTTATAAAAATTTATTGACTGTTTACTGTATAGCCTTAGATAAAACTATTCTTTTGGTTAATGATGTTAGTTTCAAATTTAAATAATACAAATTGTGCTGTGATTTTATATTTCATTCTAATTCTTGTCGTTTAATTCTGAAATCCTAATTTGAATCTTATTATTGAAAGTATTATTTTTTCAATCGATAACCTTTTTGTACGTACAATATTGATAATAATATAATATAATGTACTTTATGTATATAATTATACATCCCATCAAATTCTAAAATGCTTCAGATTTTGATTTAACAAGCTCAAATGTACTGAACAAATATTTTGTTAACAGTTGTAGAAAATTTTGGTATTAAATGAAAACAGATAGAAACATTAGCAGTTCGAAAAAATCATAAATGAAAATGAGGAAATTTACTTTAAAATCAGAAAACTAAGATTTGTCTGTCAACATCTATTCATCATCATTTTTTTCTAAGTGATTATCAAATCAAATTTCTTTTCTCAAGTTTTTAACAAGGAATTATAATATTTGATAAAATAACACATTGATTGTACCAGCAAGATTTAAAATGGACCATTATAATTCTGTAGCCTTGAAAATATTTCCTCAGAAATTGTACACACTACGCTTGATTTCAATATGGTAACTTTCACTGAAATATCAATTATGAAATTATTTGTCCGTTTGTTAAATGGTATATTAATCAAACTCAAATATTCATTCCTTTTGTTAAAGTGATAAATTGTCATCTATAATGCTATCGCTTATCCATGCATCATTAAAATATCGAATATTTAGAACAAATTAGAAAGAGCAAAACATTTAAAGATTTAAAGTTTATGAAAAAATTTTTGATTTCTTTTATTGCTTGAAATAAAAAAAATTTATTAATCCATATCTTAGTCCATTCGCCATATAATTTGTAACATTTTTCACACATCTTGATATTTATTGGCGTTGACCTACTTCGTAGACATTTCTAACAATTGATAACCTAAGACTTTGTTGACATTTAGTAACTTGATTTAAATTTACATAATTTACTTAATATTGCCAATAATATTCAAAGAAAATATCGTGAAAGTGTTGGAAGAAAGAAAAATAGGTACAGACTAATTCTGATTTTAAAATAGGTGTCCTATAATTTATTCAAATAACTACTTCGATACAGGATGCCAAATTCTGAGTTTGGTAATTTTTCGGAAGATTTTCTTGTGTAATTGGCAACCTAGTTTTTATTATGTCTTAGATATGCGGACCAATGAGAATTATACAAAAAAAAATCTTTTTCGGCAACCCTAGTACTTACGTCATTTTGCAAACGTCATAATAAATGATCTTGGCAATATTTCTATACCGCCAAAAACTTTCAGAATGTGGATTCAGAATTTATACAACATCTGCGTCTTTGGCTTTTGCTCTGAGTATATTACTGGTGATGAAACTGAAAAGTACACGAAATAACTTTTTATTAATGCTCGTGAATTAAAACATGTGAATAAGCTTATTTGGAGGATAAGTGTTAATTTAAAACTCAGCATACAATTTTCCTCAGAAAACATAAATTTTTATAATCAACATTTTTCTGTTAAAATATTTTTATTCTTTATTATTAATATATTGAGTAAGCGATTTGAGTGTTCTTCATTTTTCAAATTTAAAGGAAGATTTATGAATTCGCAATTAAGTTATCTAGCGAAATTTCGTAATTCTTTATTAATGAATAATTCTTGGCATAGATTATATATGACTGGAACAATTTGTATCGTCATAGCAAATTAAATGTTGTTTTCAAAAATAAACAACTCCTCGTAATTTTTTCTGAATTAATATTCACGACTTGATAGTTAATTTAATATCTTGATTATAAGATGAAGTGAAAATTTTCAGCTACCATTGTAATTCATTACGAAATTTTATTTTCGAAGTCACACTGATAATTCCTACCATTAATTCCATTAAAATGGAATTAGTTTAAGAAAACAAATACTAATAGAAATTTATTAAAAATAAATTTCATAAAGTATTACCATAAATACATTTTCCTCTCTTTAAATGATGAATATCTATTAAACTGCTTTTAAGAAGGATTTCCATGAAAGATTATCAAAAGTGGAGCTCCCTTACCTGAAAAAGGAAAATAAACATTAATTAATTTATAAATAAATAATATATTATAAACATGTATAACTCATATTTACATTTGTGTATGTATGACATTTCTGTATGTGTTTCATCAACAAACATATAACCAAATAAAATGTTTTTCCGGTATGCACGTGGAATTTCCTCTTGAAGCCAAGACAAATATCCGAATTTCCTGACCAGCATGTTGGGCTTATTTGAAAATAAGAAAACTCTTTCTAAAAAATTTAATATACATTATATAGTGCTATATTTTTTTATTATTTTCACATTTGATTTGGCAACTAAATCCCTTAGCAATGTTGACTCAATCTAGGTAAAATCATTTGGATCATATGTGGAATATATTATTATTCACTTAATTATATAAATTATACATTAAAGTGCATTATTGTGACATAAAAAATGTTATGAATAAAGAAATGAAATATTTATAAATGCAATTTCTTCTTTTTTATAATAGGCCGAAGCTATGAATTCATTAATTAGTTGTATTATCTTCAATTGTGATAATGTTTAGTAAGATTTTCCTCTTTAACTCCTAACTTACTTAAATACATAAATACATATATATATATATATATATATATATATATATATATGTATATATTGTTGTTGTTGTTGTTTTCCTGTGCCAGCTACGCTGGTAATATGGGGTGCGCTGCTCCACTTTCCCAAATGCACCATATTTAGGTGTGGAGTAAAATTATGAGAATATTCATTGAACATTTTAATTAAATCATCCAGTTTAATTTTTGTATTACAAGTTATTATTATCTTCTAATGAAAAAAATTTTATATTCTTAACTATAAAAAATAAGAAGAAATTTGTAAAAACATTTATGCAATGGCATAAATCATTAATTAAATACATAAATTTTTATTAAAAAATAACTTTAATTTTAAACACTCCATGTACAACATGATATATTAAAGTAAATATTTAAACATTGTATTAAGCGTACACAAAATTAATTACAAATAATATGATATTTAAAATTTTATGTAATAACATTTCCTTACAATTAATTTAAATTTTCACACAAACTCAACTATTTAAACAATAATGACATAGAGAATTATTTATATAATATAAATTAATTACAAATATTAAATAAAATAATTTTGTCTATCAAGATATTTTATATCTATTTACCGGTGATATAATCTCACAGATTACAAATATATCCCTCTGTGATTACTGCACTAATTTTCTTAATGAAATTTTTTAGGTTTATCAATCATCTTTGTTACAAGCTAGGCTTCATGTGTTATTGATACATGCTGTTATTTTTTTGGGTTTTTCATAATCGTACTAAAGCATCGGGCTTAAAAAATTATATCAAAGAATTTCTATACAATTCAGTACATAACTATACAATCTGGACTCTTAACAGAATGATGTAATAAAACAATATCTATATTCTTTAAGCCAGCATCGAATTTTCTTTATGTTTAAAGCTTTAATATTTGAATATTTCTTCTAAAATATAGCATCATACCGAATTTTATAATGGAAATAAAAAATGTCTTTTCTAATACAAACGATTATATATATTACACAAATTCATTAGTATTTTATGACCCTCTAGGACAATTTATTTTCTACTATGACATGATGTCCAACTGGTTCTAAGAATTGACTGGCAATAAAATTTGTTCCAAATATTTAAAAGTTTTTTTATAAGAGATTTTCTTTTAAATAATACTAATTTCTACCTAATGCTTTGAATTTAAATTTTTTTGGGGTTATCATTTTCATTTCAATTTTCCCTTTCCTGATGACCATTTATTGATTATAATAAAATACTATGAACATATATGCTCAGTAAAGTGTAAAATGTGCTTTACTTTATAGTTTGTTACTATCTTTCAAAATTATCAGCTTTATAAATATGACTTGAAATATGGACAGTTTTTATACAAATTAAAATTTACTCTTCTTTTTCTTTCTTCTTTTCTCTCTCTTTTTGTCTTTCTGATGTTTTTACAATGATTTCAAAATCACTGTCAGAATTTTGAATTCCCACATAAACTCTCTATTTACTTAATTATGTATCAATGAGAATTTCTAGACTTTAAAAATCATCGATTTTGTTAAATTCAATTTATATAAAAAAAGCTTATTAACAAAACCACAAGTTATATATTAAATTAATTATTAAAATAGTTATTATAAAGCCTTAATCTAAGTAAAATAATTATTCTTTAATACAATAGGAGTAATATTATTATATAATTGCTTTCTTAATTATTATGTATTTAACTTACTATATTGGGAATGGGAATTTCCTAAAAGACATGTTTATAAACAAATTTATATATTATAGAAAAATGCAGATGCATTCAATAATATTTGTTTCATAATGCATTTAAATTATTTTTACCATGAATCAGTTTATGTTCAGGGAATACAAGTTAGAGAAGATTTTGATTTATTTACAATTATTAATAAAAGTGTTTTTTAAACAATAATTAGTTCATTAATTAACTTTTATCATTTCAAATATGAAAAAAAGCAAATTAATTTGGTATAAAAGAGTAAACGACAGTTTCTTGAAGCCTTTATTTTGCTATAAATTTGTGTAAATAGGATATTTAAAAAGCAACTTAAGTTGTTTGTTTAAAAACAAATAATGCAGTTTGATAATGAAGAATTCCATTCATTTTAAAAATATTTTTTTCTTTGCTTAACAAAAGAGATTTTCAGTATATATATAAATTGTATTTAAAATTAATAAAATGATACTTTAAAAGTGTAATATGAATATATTTTAATGGATATGTATTTTGCACTTTAATAATATTTTAATATAAACTTTGATTTGAACTGACATACGTACATGTTTATGCGTATTGTATGTGTGAATTGCATGTATAAGAACAAGAAATGGCACAGTTGCCGTATAAGCCATCATGTCAACTTCTGAATTTGGTAACTTTTTGGTGGATTTCCTTGTTTATATAGAAACCTGGTTTGTTATTACGTCATAGAGAAGAACAATAATAAAAATTGTGGCAATCCAATTATTTACATTATCATGAGGAAATTTAGATCATTTTGTTCCTTTTTCGGATTTTAATTTTTCTTCTTTTATCTTATTTTCTTAAATCTTAATATTTCAAGAAGATATATTTAAGGTTTTTATTTATCTGATTAAAATTTATTTTTTTAGATGTGTAAGCTTTTATTAGGAATTTATTGCCTTCATAATGTCATAACTGTGTCGTCATCTTGGCAACATTTCTTCGTCACCAAAAAATTCAGAAATTTACTTGATGTATAATATGGCAGCTATACCAAACAAATTCTTTAAATCAACAAATTAATTCATTTTTTTAACATTCATCTGTATCTGCTTAATTCATTCATGAAAAATATTAAATACAGATAGCAGACTTATATTTATATAGACTTATAAGGAAAGGAAAGTCTATGAAGTCAACAACCTATCTAACATACTTCTCTTCAAACTTCTCCATAGCAATGGAAATGCAATGAGGCCTAGGAAAGATAAATAACCATAAGCACAATTTTATAAGTCTAGAATCCTTCAAAATAAAGTGTCGTACTTGCACCATTCTGAATAGGAGTATGATATGTTTCTCCACCATATTAACCATTCCTATTACACGATCGAACCTGCTAAGTTAATCGTTTCTAATGAAAATGGATTACAGATATTAAGGGTAAATTTGTTAATATATTTGCATCTAATCTACAAATTGACACATCCAAAATATTTTTCACATAATTTACAGAATAAGTTAAAAGAATTGGATTCATATTATATTTTCATCATTCTGAGGTTCATGTTCCACATCGGTATCAAATATTTTTCTCTCTTCCTCGTATTTACTTTTGAATTTTCTATTTCAAATTTATAACTTATAATTTCATAATATATAATATATACGAGGGATACTCTAAAATTTTTGAGATACGCGCAGACAAGAATTTACAAAACAAAAATAAATTCTTAATTTTAAAATACAAAGTATTTTAACACAGAAGACGAATTTTTACTGACTTACTTCAACTTGTTTAGCGTAGAATAAATTTTAAACAGAAGAGAAAATGCAGTTGACGCGAGAACATTTTCACGCTAGGATTTTCTACGATTTTAAAGCAGGATTAAACGCAGAAGAATGCGTTCAACGGTTGCAATTAGCATTTGGTGATCAATCTCCAGCTCGTGCTACTGTATTCAGATGGCTTAGAGAATTTATAAGAGGTCACAATTTTCATCAGGATGAAGAACACACAGGAAGGCCGCCGTCGGCAGTAATCTCGGATAATGTGTCTGCTATACAAAAAATGTTAATGGATGATAATTATTGTACCTATCAAATGATACAGAAAGAAAATAACATTGGATCCGCAGCCATACACAAAATCATTCATGAAGAATTACATACGAAAAAGTAGTTTGCCGTTGGGTTCCCCATAATTTAACTGAGCACCAAAAAGAGGAGCGTGTCAGAATCAGTAAAGAAACTCTTAAGTTGCTAAATGATGGCGGCCACCGCATCAGTTCTAAAATTGTAAAAGGTGATGAAACTTTCATACCGTTTTTTGACGTTCCAACACGTCAAGAAAGCAAATTATGGGTCTTTAATGGTGATCCCACGCCGACAATAGTGAAAATAACAGGCTCAATGAAAAAAATAATGCATGCCATTTTCTTCAGAAGTACGGGATTGGTCAAAGCTAACAAGCTGGAAGGACAGATGACAGTAACAGCAAACTGGTATACCACTAAATGTCTTCCAGAAATTCTACAAGAACTCAATGTTAGGGTACTAATGATTCACAATGACAATGCATCTTCACATACAGCCGGATTAACAGTTGAGTTTCTTAAACAAAAACAAATTAAAGTCATAAACATCCGCCGTATTCACCTGATCTAGCTATGTGCGACTTTTGGTTATTCTTTAATCTAAAAAGTACTTACGTGGACGTCGTTTTCATTCAGAAGAAGAGATTGATGGGGCTATAAAAGCATTTTTTCATCTATTTCAAGAAATGAATGGCTTCAGGCATTTAATCTGTGGAAAATTCGTCTACAAAAGTGCGTTGATGCTGGAGGAGACTACTTTGAACACTTCTAAAATTTTGTAAGTATACCTTTATAAACCTAGTTGTATCTCAAAAATTTCAGATTGACCCTCGTATAGTATAATATATATATATATATATATATATATATATATATAATAATCTTATAACCACAATAATTTCATCCATAACATCGTAACACCTTCTACATCTTAAGCATGTATATTAGAAACTTTTAATACATCGTTAATTTGAATGAAATGATTTGCTGACTTTAAAATATAGCTTTCCTCTTTATTAGTTAATTGGTATTTCAATTAAAATGGAAATAACATCACATGCAAAAAATCTATCTATTACGGATTTCAACCGATTACAAGATGTTTTATACAGTATATAAGACACAATTTATGACTCATAATCCCAATATTATTCATAATTTCATAAACTTACAACATTTTCTTTAAAGAATAAAATATATGTAGTTTAATCTTTGTACTAATACGAGATATTTTGTTTTTACATTATACTTTTTGATATATTTCTAATTTGGTGTATGATTTGCAGATTTCAAAATGCCTTTACGATACCAATTATGAAAACTTCTTATAATTTATACAAAAAATGCTGGTGATGATTCTACAAAAATTTTCATAATTGATTATTCCTATCAAATATTTACTTTTCAAATATAAATATATTTATTACATGGTTTCAAATATTTTAAAACTTGAAGAGTTTAAAAAAATTATATTTGCTTATCATATATATTTGAAAAGCAGCTGATATTAGATTTGATCTTTATTGGTAGTCATTTTAATTAAAAATTTTCGTTCAAGGCATCCCAATAATAACTAGATTTTAAACAATTTTAAAATTATTTTCCGTAAAGATAATAATCTAAATTTATTATTTCAATTATGGAAAGCAATTTTGAAGGCTTAGATATAAAATATTTGTTAAGAAATCCCGACCTCATAAAGTTAGTTTTATAAGAAGTAGTAATTTTTAGAGAAAATATTTGCATAATAAACTCAATTTTTATATTTTTATGCCCAAAAAAACGAATATTGTGCTATTATTTTGCCATTTATAATGCAAATGATGAAATATTATAATTAATAACAAAAATAAAATTAAGGATTACAATTTTCCCTTATTTCTCATTTTCATGCAAAAGAAAACTCTTAGCAATAAATAACAAAAAAAAATTTTATTTATTGTCATTATTTTCTCATTTATAGTCAATTATTCAAGTCATTAATATTAAATTATTCCCGTTAGAATTAAATCAGATAATAATGCTTAAGTAGATGCACAATTGAATTCTTATGTAGTTCAAATTATTTTAATGCTGGTGGAAATATAATTTATGATATTATAATCTTTTGTATTTTTTGTGAAATAAAGCTCCTCAAATATTTAATTTCCGTAAGCATAGTAATCGATAATATCATCAAAATCATTCCATAAAATTTTAAAATCACTATCGACATATATAGCTTTTTATATAATAATAATTGCTATAAAAATAGTGTTATAATTATAACATAGGAATTGTTTTGAAATATGTTATTATATGTTTACAAACTAATTTAAAAAATGGATTTCTGAGTTTTATCAAAATTTCTGTAAAAATTATTTTAACTCGTGTGTATTTTAAATTAATCTGTTTTTATATATACAATTCAATAAATGACATAAAAACTTAATAACGTAATATCTCTTAAGTTCCATCGCTGTATTGCCTCCAAAGGGAACATTTGTTTAGATTGAGAACAAAATCACACGTTACATAGGAGAACAAGAAAACATGGGCTATTCACAAATATCCACACAATTATGACAAAAATTAGTATATTTCAGGGCTCATTTTCTTTCAACAACAGTATGCACTAAGTCTTCATTTTTTATAGAATTTAATGTGCACAAATCTGGTGTCATACGTACAACTTCCATAAGCACAACTCTGAGGCCATAGTCATCTGTTCTCACTATCGGTAAGGGAATGCATTTGATAGCACATTCAACCTTTAGCTGCTTATCCTTCTATTAGAAGGGCAACTTCAAATGTAACAAAATTTGTTCACCCCACGCTCTTTGCTGAAAGTTTTTCGCCCTTCAATGAGAAATTCATACGGTTTGTTCATCGCTTAACCAATGAAACAATCTATATATAGTATTACATGTTTAATTTAGATTGTTTGTTAGCTAAAATTTTTCGAAAATAAGAATAATTGATCGCAACATAATTTTTAAGGTTTCATAAGACAACTATTGTAAATTAATGAATGCTTTAAAATATTTCAGTAACTATAATAGTTTCTTACCACTTAATATAATAAAACATGAATCAATGTTTTTGTATTTGCATCATTCTATAACTACGCAGTGTATTTTAGAGAACATCCGAAGAAATCTGAGATATTAATCCTTATTTTTCAATACATCAAATTCAACATTTGCTATGTATCTGAGAATTTACATCAGATTCTATTTAATGAACATGAATAATTTCTATCAACATGGTTGGCATTATCTGCATCATTATCAATATACTTGTCATTTTACCGCTTTTCATTTATCTTTCTTTAAAATTGTTGGTGAGGATTTGTAGCCGGCTAAATGGCATAATTCTACTTTAAATATCGTGTGTGTTACTAGCACTATATTTCGTTATATTACAAAACACGTGGGCATTACATACGATGATAAAAAGTGGCTGGAAATGTATAATTAAGTAATTTGTACATTTCTGAAGGTTTCTATGTTGTTGATACTTATGACATTTGGACGAGCCAAGCTCATAGCCGACGGCTACGTGAAATTAAGTCAGAGGGCTATGTCTTTCATTTTAAACAGAGTACTATGTTGGTGAAAGTACGTCTTCTTTCTAAGACTCATCCGATAGATGGCACCACAAGAGGATCCTCTCCTCAAATTTTGACTTTGATTTGCATGCAAGGGGAGGACACTTTCTCCAGACCAATACACCCATGGTAATTGCTCAACAACCGATCATAGATCTTTCGATTCCACAAATTTAACGAACATGTATATCACATGTACTTGGAGGATCTTTGGTGGTATTGGGAATCGAACCCAACCTTACTGGACGGAAGCCCGATGCCCTAACCACTAAGCAACCACAGCCCTTAAGCATTCTATAAAATGTTGAAAGACAAGTCGGGAAATTATAAAATGCATTTTGAATTTGTTTTGAATGTCATGTGACAAAACACTTGATTTTTAATCCTTCTGTCGCCTTTCATGTTATTTTCTTTATTACAAATGGAATAAATTTTGTTGTGTCATATTTTGAATTTATTTTTACATACTTTGAACTAAATTTAATTAATAGGGATCTATTTTATAAACTTTTGAATAAGAATGACATTTTCAAAACTGAATGTATTCTAGATAACAGCCTTACGAAATTTTTCCATATTTACCTCAGTAACAGTTGACATTCTTTAGAATTTCTCGATCCTATATAAATTATCTAAAGTGAATATGTATATGAAATTTTATATTTCACAGTTTGTCTTAAAACACCAAGCTAATGCTAGAAAAAGAAAGCATTAATTTTATTCTTTAGTGATAATATATATATTTCATACACGAAATCTAAATTTTTTAACTGTTTTTGCTACAGGTACCATGACTACGTTTTAGTTATTTTATGTTGCCATCAAATTTTCATTCCTTTTTATACAAATCTTTTCTTTGAAACAAAACTATAGAAATTACTTCATTACGCGTTATCAAGAAAAGAAAAAAAAACTTGTAATATGCAATATTTCTTCTTAAATTGAAACAAGTATATTGAAAGTTTTAGAATCTTGGGTTTTTCACTGTCATGGTGATAGCATTGCTCATAGTGTTTTTCCTATATGCCAGTTACTTACTTAAATGAAATAACATTTTTAAAACTTTAAAAGACGCGCGAATGAAACAGTTTCCTTTCCTAGACAAATACCTATAAAAAAGCAACTTAACAGTACTTTTAAAGAGTATTTTAAAATAAAATATCAATCACACACGTATTAGAGATTGAACTCTTTTCTCATTTTTATAAACATAGCTAGGAAATTAAAGCATTCAGAAAAACAAATGTGATTTTCTGCAAATAATTTCCTTTTATAACTATACATCCTGTTTTAAGCTTTCATAAAAAAAGATATGAAAACTTTATAATAAATTTTAGGAATATGATTCTGAAATCATGGACGAACAATTTTTCGTAAATATGTTTGCATTTAAGCTTCGCCACTTGCAAGTATTTGTCATTACTAATAATACGAAATAGAGAGTCGGGGATCTAAACAAATAATCTTAAAAGATCTTTTTTCCATATTTAGAAATATAATCGTGTTATTGTTTTTCAAATGTATTTTTTTTAAAAAAAAAAAACATGGATTTTATTTTTAACAACTAGCATCTTAGTGAAATATTTTTTGAATATAAAAAAAAAATAAATAGCAACAATTGTACTCAAATCTAAATACTGAAAAATATTAAGATGTAAGAAGAAAATATTAAGAAGAGCTATACACTAAATAAATTATGTAAATTCTTTTATAAAGAAAGCAAAAACCTAGCATAAATGAATGTCATTAAGCTTAAAATATCAAGGTTTTTTAAATCATTTTTAGTTTTTCTTTTTTAAACTGTTTAAAAATATTTATTTATATACATTTTTATTTTTATATGTTCTTTTTTATTTATATATATTCTTTATTTTTATATATTCTTTTTTATTTTTTTCGTATCCAGTGAAAATTTTTAAAATGTTCTCAGGTATACATTTTATAATAATTACTTTTTTAATAATAATTATTTATTTATTTTATTTTTTGCTTATTAATTTCCTAACATTTATGTTTATGCTAATGTATCATATTTTTAATTTTCCAACCGGCTTAACCATGTTGTTCAGTAAAAACTTTTCATTAAATTTCATAATTTTATTTCATGCATTTTACATAATCTTATTTTATCTTTATATTTTATTTTCTAGTTGAAGTCGTCGAGAGTAGATTATATGTGTTTTTTCTTTTCTTTCCTTTCTGACTTTACACAAACTGAATGGTCTGCTGAATTGTTATCCATTCTTTCCTCTGATCCAAAAGTTCATGCGTTCGATACTCACTTCTATTTGGATTTTTATTGTAGTTCATTCGCAATTCAGCTTTATATCATAATTACACATTTAATTAACTATCGTGGGACAGAGATGATTGAGGGTAAAAGGCGTTCTGTAAAACCAAAAATTTGCAATTTTACAAAAATAATTTCGAAGTTCCTTGTCGTTAAAATTTATTCTCTTGATGAGAAGGAGAACAAGTTTTTGATCATTTCACTTCTTTTAATTTTATTATGATTTTATTGATTATTTTTATTTTTATTCTTTTACATTTTAAAATGGTAATTCCATATCATTCTTTTAAATTTCCCTTTACGTATATGCTTCAATGAAGGATTCTGTACTCTTTGGCAGATATGATATTGACCTTGAAATCATATAAAAAAGTAGAAAAATGTATAAGAAATTTTCTAATTATATTTTTTAATCACGCTTTTTAAACATTATATCAAAGATACAGTTTCTAAAATGAAAATCTTTGTGTCACAGCTCTTAGGCATTACTTCAACATCTCTTGAGGGAAATATTCACTAATTTCTCTTAAGGTCTTAAATAATATTGCAGGATCTCTTCTGAGACGCAATTTCAAATAGTTATACATTAAATAAATAGGGAATCGTCATTTTTGTTTTCAAGTGAAACCATACTGAATAAATGCAAATTTATATGCCATAGGATTTTTTAATTGTATCGTAGGCTGTGTAAATTAACTGATAATTGGAATTTAATTTTCACTATTTTCCCGCGAATTAAAATTTGTAAAAAAGTTACATTTATTATTTTGCAGACTTACTGTGCCCTAATGATTCAAACTATTCACTTTGATGTGAAAATTTTTAGGTTAAAGTAGTTGTAGATATAAATGAGCTATGAGTGATATGTTTATTAATTTTTTTTTATTTTAACAATAAAGTGGTTATTTCTTTTGTTACAGTTGAGATTTTGACTATGCCACTTTATTACGATTCTCACTGGTGTAAAATATCCATGACGTCAGATAACGTGTCATCTACGTCACATCGTATAGAGACTGGGATGTAAATCCGACTAGTCAACGAATTTGTTAAATGTCTTCACACACACAAATCGCATTCTCGAAGGTAATATACCTCGTTACTACAATGTTTCTAAAGCTGGTCAAAATTGGTACAACTTTAATCCTACGGTCATCTCGTTTATGACCATTCATCTTTATTAGGTAAAGCTGCTAAATAAAGCTGCCAACATTTTAATTTTGACTTATGTTATAAAATTGACAGTTAGGCTCAATTTTTATGAACCTTGCCAAATACCTGTCGTATATAAAGAGACACATTAAACATTATGAATATTTGACATACATAAGTGTCGGATTGACATCCTACTTGATTATTATCTTTTTTTTTAATTTCTTAAAAATTGAGAATGGTCACAGTTTTTTCTTTTTTCTAATGTTTACTTTTTTGTTTATGCTATAAAAAATGGTTTTGATCTACTTTTTAAACATAAAGTAGTTATTTCTTTCGTTACAGTTGAGATTCTTACTACGCCACTTTATTACAATTTTCACTGGTGTGAAATATCCATGACGTCAAATAGTGTTTCATCTACGTCACATCGTATTGAGACGGCAATGTAAATCCGACTTGCCGACGAATTTGCTGCTTGCCTTCAAATTGCATTCTTCGAGTGGCAGCAAATAAGGCGAAGCTCACCATCGAATGTCTTAGAATAGTGTCGAAGTTTATTTTATTAATAAAATAAATATAAGGACCAAAGCATCGGTTTGAGAAGTCGTTTTCCATTGATTCAGGCCATTAACACTTGGACAATAAAACAGCAGAAAAAGCGAAATTGAAAAGACGTGACAAAACATCAATTTTCTAATTATTTTAAATCGGCAAGGATGATTTAAATTCTTAAAATTTTTCATTCATTATTAGAATTTTAAATTAATAATTCCAATATATGTAAACAATCTCCTCTGAATCTTTTTTTGCCTTCATAAGTGAGTTCGTTGTGTGTTGGTGCATCGGAGCTTTAAAATATTTAACCATGGAAATTTTCCACCGCCTGAATGCACTCCGTCATCTGTGAAAAACAACCTTTGCTTAAGAAAAGGTCTTGAACTACTAGACCAGCCACACTTTCACAGAAACGTGAGATAAATATGGAATCAATGGCCGTTGCTTACCAAATTTTCTTTCTTGTGTTTCTACTTATCAATAACATCAAAATATCCGATTTTCGTTATGATCTTTTCACAGGACTACTTTTTGAAATAACAACGTGCGCGCGCCGCTTATGAAATAAATGTTTCTTGTACCTTATTTCTGAAATAGTTTTTAGTTTGATTTTTTGGTTGTTCAGCGTTGATGTTCATGTGTTTCATTTATTTTTCTGCTCTACCTATAAGTAAGACGCATTACCAAAAAGAAATCTTTTTTTGAAATCAATGCGCAGCATATTTTCAAATGCATATTAGTAGTTTTTCTGCTATTGGGTTTAGTAACTTTGTTTATGATTCCAAATATAAAATAGTAATGCATGAATAAAATTGAAGGAAAATTATGAATAAATTTCAATTAACTATGAAGATTGATATGGCATCACCAAATTAATATTTAATTTTATATGAAATAACTGACTTTATTTCGTCTTCTAACGGCAAACCTTCATAGCCAGAAATAGATTTTAGATATTGAACCAAAGAATGATTGGTTAGTTGGTTGGTTCTTATTAGATAATACGATTTTGCTTGTTACCGAATTAGCAGCTACATGGTTACCACTCTGACATTCAGTTCAGCAATTGGTAGGTTCGATTCCTGCATCGTGCATGTATGTTATCCATTATTTGGAATTCACTTTAAATTTTATTTTCCAATATAATTGATTATTAAAAGATAACTAATGTTAATTAGAGATTTTTATTAATTATCAAGAAAAAGAGAGAAATATTTCATATAACTTTGCATTTATTTTAATATATCGTTACGAGTTTTGCGATTACATAAAAATGTAATCAAGTTAATTCGAAAGAATTAACTTAACACAAGCATTACACTCATTACTTATTGTAAAATACAATAATCGTAATTTCAAGCACAACAACCAAATTTATAAAGTCTTCATACTATCTGAGAATGACAATATATAAAACTTGTACTATTTCAATTGTATGAGCTGCATTTTTAATGAAACAGGTTTTCCAAAATATATACATTTTAACACAAATTTCAAAAATATATATATACTGTAGGATACAAATAGAAAATTAAAAATAAAATATAAAAGCTTGATTTCCTACATTGGGAGTTTTAGGCCTTTGGTCTCCATGCATGGAAAAAAAAATAAAAAATATTTCCATCTCAAAAATACCCAATGTCTTTTAAAGGTATTGTCTCCTTGCTTATTTTTAAATTCAAACTTTGCCTCAAACAACATTTTTTTAAACTCTTTTTTGCCAATAGATAAAAAAAAGTGGAAAATCGTTAAGAAAAATCGAAAACTTGATTTTTTTTTATGTTTTTTGTCTTGGGTATCCTTAAAATCTTCTGCACATAAGACACTATATTCGAAGTAAAGCATAAAAAATATTCCTCACATCAAAAGAAGAAATTGAAGAGAGAAAAAAAAATTTTATCAGCACTTCCTGTCAAATTCAAATGCTTAAAAATGTTTTGAAAAGAAAAACAGGGTGGCTCGAAATAAAGAACACTGTGTAAAATTGTTTGTGAATGCATATTTATATCAAACGCAGAAGGGGAAAAATGTAAAGATGATGAGGAAATATGGATGTTTTCGAAAGATGTTTTTTTTTCTTTTTTTTTTGCTTTTGTATATTGTATTTAAATTCTGATTCTAATTGCGTAGCTTTCTTTTTGTGACAAATTGCTTTGCAACAAATCAATATTTTTTAACGTCAAAAGGAAATATATTTTTAGTCAATGATGAAACTGATTTTTCTTCATTTAGCTTTATCTCTTTTTCTTTTTCTAACCTGACAAAAATGAATCACTCAATTTTAAATTATATATCTTCGCTTTGGAACAAAAACAAATGATTCAGCTTTGGGAATAATTTGGAATTGTTTTTAATGGTTTGACATTTCACAAAGCAGTTGCAATGATTTTACGATTATAGATTGGATACAGTTGAAGTTATAAATCAATTACAAAATAAATTATAAATTACAACAGAGACATTGAAATCATTGAATTGGCAAACTCTTTAATCATGAAACAGATTCCGAATTCTAAAGTTTAAATTTCAAGATTTTATTTTATTTTTAAATTTTTAAATCTTAATTTTAATAGCTGTTAAAAGTTTATATTCTAGTTAGTTTTATTTAAGTGTAAGAACTGATAGTTTAACATTCTTCATTAATTATATTATTTATAATAAATTATGCCAACCATTTAATTAAATTCAGTAATTATAAATAAAAATGCAACACTCTTTCATCAATATTTTTTACTGTCTAAAACTAAAATGTTTATTTAAAGGCGCAAATAGTTGAAGTTTTTTGTATTTTTTCAGTTTAAGTACATAGTTAATAAATTTTAAAAAAATTTACTTTTGTATTTTTTGTTATTTGATACATTTAATGAAATTTTTTTCGCTGTAAATTATAAATGTTAATTTACCTAATTAATTAATTTACTAAGTAGGTAGGTAAATATTAATTTATCTACCTACTTATTTCTTTTTGTCATTCATATTTTCATATAAAAGAATCGAAAGATATATATTGATATGCTTCATCTGTAATAGTTTAATATTTATTTCAGATTCTAGTTGAAATTCGTGAAATTTTTGTGAATATAAAAGGGTATAATTTATTTAATAATTTTGCATCAAATATAGGCTTTTAATAATAAAACAAAATAATATTTTAGATTACAACTCAAATTTCAAAAAATTATGGTTCATCCTACTGTAATAATTACTAATTTGATACTTATATAAATCCTCGACACATGCTCTATCGTTTTGCAAATTTGAATTGATTCTAATGGTTTGGTTGTATACTTTGTTACTTTTACACATGAGAACTAAATCTGATGAAACCTAATTTAAAGTACATTTTTAACTCACATACATTCATGATGTTGGAATTGATTTCAAGGACTATTGAATTGGAAGTTAGAGAGCTATCCATTCATTTGACTATCAATCATGAGCTAATTAAAATAACAACTCTGATTGTATCCGATATATAATAAATTCGTGGTATAAAAGAATAGAAATCATTAAATGAATTACTAATATTCGGTATCTTTTATCTGTTAATTTTCTTATAATCGTCATCATTTTAAGATTTCTTATTAAAACACGAACCATTTATATTGCGAAGAAGTTTATTATTTTCTCTTTCTCAAGGTTTACTGTGAGATTTCATTTTATTTACGTGAGACTAATTAATATACACATGGCTTGGTTTGTTTATCTCTGAACGGTCTTCTTTGCCTACTAAGGCTACATAAACAGCACCCTATGGTTTAAAATAGATTCCGAACCACCACAAGCATCCAAGTCCAATGTGAGATTCAAACCCGCGAATCATTGAACTGAAGACAATCTGTACATGGAATTGCAATTGAGAAATATCTAAGTTCATTAATTCAGCAAATAATTCATTAAAGACATTTTAAAAATTGGAAATATATCTGAAAAGGACAATGACATCAAAGCAAATTTTAACTAAATCAGATTGATACTGTGATATTGTGAACAATTACAGCGATTAATATCTTAGCAAATAAATTCAACTACTGTGATTTTACGTAAAACAGTGAGATCTGAATATGGTAAAAAGAATTCTTGAATGCGATTGGTAAAGATCACTGAACTATTTCGAAACAATTATCTTCGATAGCAATACACCGCCGCCTACGTAACTCCCACGCTTCAAAACCTTTCCGCATATAGCACCTGCTCTATCTATTTCATTAATTCTATGATATCCTGATGGGTGTGGAGAAATTTTTCTAAAAGGTCACCTATCAGGTTTCATTCGCATTTTGGAAACTGGAAAAACTCTATGATTAAAAATGTGTTATGTGAGGTGAAATCCCAGATGCGGAGTTAAAAGTAAAACTTCCATTCTGCTGTTCCAGAAAAAGATCAGTTTTTGCCATTTGTAGCCGCGACAAAATCTTGAAAAGAAATACTGTTAGATTTTCACAGTTTTTGAACTCGAGCCTAACTGTAAGTAAGTTCTCTTAGATTTTAAACCCTTCTGTAAGTTCTCCTTAGATTTTAAACCCCATTACCAAACCTATCACCTGGAAGAACTTAACTGAAGATAAATATTTTATTGTTTGTATAATTTTTATTGTTGTATTTTATATTTTTTATTGTTGTTATAATCGGAAAACACATTTATTTTTGTGTATTTAAAAAAATTACTAAAGTGAGAGTAGGAACTAAGAATCATTAAAATTTGCTATCTTCCCGTGCCGAACTGGCAATTCGTAAGTTCTTTTCCAGTTTCCTATCAATCATTCTATTGGTCTACATCCCTCTATTTTCATCCTTCTCATCCCACCACTTTACCATTCTTGCTATTCATACTATTATTACTCAAGAAAAATTTCGAATCTCATATTTTTATGGCTAACACATACATCCAATCACATACTTTTATTTGTTAGGGAAAAGTGTCGTTTGCGTTTAGGATGAACAGTGAGTTTTGGTAAAGGGTTCTGCTGAAGATATTCGATCAGTAAGAACTTATTGTCCGTTTAATCTTCCAAATCAGAAACATTATATTTCTCGTTGGTGTGTAATGTATAATTCAATGAAAGCTCTTTTAAAATTATAAAAAAACAGTTTATTTATCGTTTTAAAACACATACTCTTTGCTTTAAATAATAGACATTAAATAATACTTATTAAAATATATATAACAAAAAATTATAAAATAAAAAAATAACACTTATGATTCAAAAAGATCGCTTACAAATATTGCAATTATTAATTTAGAATGTGCTTTTAATGAATGAAAGATTTAAGAATTTAAATCCTCCTTGCCAATTTAAAATAATCAGGAAGTGGATGTTTTGTCGTGTCTTTTTCATTTTGCTTTTTCTGCTGTTCTATTGTCCATGTGTTAATGGCTTGAATCGATGGAAAACGGCTTCTCAAACCGATGCTTTCGTCTTCATATAAGAAATAGTGTTATTAGCAAAATAAACTTCGACACTATTCTCAGACATTCGATGGTGAAATTGGCCTTATTTGCTGCCACTCGAAGAATGCGATTTGAAGGCAAGCTGCCAATTCGTCAACAAGTCGGATTTACATTGCCGTGTCAATACGATGTGGCGTAGATGAAACACTATTTGACGTCATGAATATTTTACACCAGTGATAATTGTAATAAAGTGGCGGGGTAAGAATCTCAACTGTAGCGAAAGAAAAAAACCACTTTATGTTTAATAAGTAGATCAAAACCACTTCTTATAGCATAAACAAAAAAGTAACATTAGAAAAAAAGAAAACTTTTGCCATTCACAGCTTGTAAGATAATTTTAAAAAAGATAATAATCAGTTAGTGTCAATCCGACACTTATATATGACAAATATTCATAGTGTTTAATGTGTTTCTTTATATATACGACAGTTATTATGAAAGGTTCACAAGGAGTTAGCCAGAATGTCAGCTTTATAACATGACTGTAACAAGTCAAAATTATAAGGTTGATTGCTATATTTATCAGCTTTACCCAGTAAAAATAAACGGCCACAAACAAGATTGACCAAGATTTAGCAATTTTGACCATCATCGCCAGGTTAAGAAATATTATAGTATAAAAAAGTATATTACCTTTGAAGATTCTGGCTAGTTTTATAAATCTAAACCAACAAAAATAAGTACTCATAAACAAAAGGACCTATTAGAGAAAGACTTTAATTTTCTGTCTTTAGTGTGGAAACTCGATACTAGACTCAGCCGAAGAATATTGTGTTGTATCCCACCACTAATGTGAGTTGGTAGGAAGAGGAGTATGCAATGTCAGATTTTCCCAGTTTGATAGCTTTGTGAGTAAGAAATTTTAGTAGTTTCAAAGCTACTAGCTAAGTTTTGCTGCTTCAACCAGGGGAAATAAGTGGCCAAAAACAAAAGGACATGGTGAAAAAAGGCACTGCTTTAACCTTCGCAGTATAGTGATTCCATACTTGACTTATCTAAAGAATGTTGTGTTGGAAGGATTTATGGTGATCAGAAAATTTTGTAGAGCACAATATCTGACCACTAATAAAGAGCTGAATATCATATCAGATGTTGACCTCGTAATTTGACTTCCGTTAACAATATGATATCTTTAGCATTTTTACAGTGAATACAAAGAGTAAATCTTTCAAAAGCACCAGGAAATTCGAAAATTTAGGGTTTTAGAATTGTATACCTTACGTTATCTGCTGGCCTATTGCTGTGCTATAATTCATCCTCATGGTTTGGAGGTACATAGACAACATTTAGCAATATTTGATGTTTTGTTTTTATATGTCGATCATTTTCTGTTTAACAGCAGGATACCACGCCTGTATGTATAACTAGGCTGTTGGTTGTATCAATGTCTTTCAGAATTCAATGTTATCTTTGGGCTAAAATGCTGCCCAAATGAAGAATATATGAAAGAATTAACTATATAAGTCCATTATATTTTTGGACTTTTTCAAATTTTTCAAGCCTGCTCCTTTAGTAGACTCTATTTTCAACTGAGATCTCAACCAATGATGGATTTTCCATCTGCACATTCTTGTATAGCTACACTTGCCGAGCTGGTCAGTGCAATAGTGTGGCTCGTTAAAATTGGGAGTATTCGCAATGTCCTCCAAGTGAAATAATACCTCTGGGGTAGGCAAGCTAGGGTTTGAGGGTTTTCTACTTGGTCCCTACTACTGAATCACCAAAACTCTACTTGGCTGCTTCTAACTAACGGTTAGAGCCTAAATCAAAGTTAGCTAAAGGGAAGCATGCTGGTGCAACAACAAGTTTCTGTATTTTTAGTGCTGAAACGTGGAAATCATAGTAGTTGGGCATTATATGTAGTAGAACCACCAATAAATATAACATGCATATAATAACAGAGTAAATTATCTAAGCACTAGGCACTTTATAATTTTAATTTTTTTTCTTACTCGAATATGAAATTTTGATATTGTATACATTCTAATGCAACAACCTTAAACTAGAGTGTTTCTAGTGATTCGAAATCCACACACACACTTTAAACTTAAAGTCTTTTCTAATTAGTCCTGGTGTGCAAAAACGACCACTGAGCTACAAACAAACCAAACCGTATAGTTACACTTTGTTAAAATTATGATTTGTACCAAATCTATTGATAAATCCATCCATTTGAATTCAATTTACACACCAATCGCAATTCAAATTTTTCCGGATGCATTTATATTTTCAGCAATAAATTGCTTTTTAAAAAAATAAATTATTCTTTTTTACAAAACATTAATTTTTTAATTGAAGATATACTTTTTACCAAACATTTAGGATAATCAGCTCATCAAATTCAAATTCAAATTGTCAGCTTTCATATGAAGCTGTAGTAAACTAAATAAGAAACAGTTTCAGGTAGATAACTAAGGGGTGATCTGTTTGTACTGTTGAAAAATGATTTTAGATTTTAATAATATTTTTCAACGATTACAATATTTTGATAGTAAAGTTATCTGAGTTCTTAAAATGAGCACTTAAACTCTTAATTCTTTTTAAATTACACAATAACTTATTTTTAACGAGAAATAAGCATTTAAAAAATTGGTTAAGCGATGAAGCATGTGAATATAAGAAAACTATAAACTCGAACTAATTTCTCTATTGAACGTTTTAAAAATTTATCTTCAACCCTTATACATTTGAAGAAAAGTTTTGATAGCTTTATTGCTATTTCTTTCCTTATTTTTCCATTGGAGCTTGAAATCAAAAGTTTCTTTTGATGCTTTTTCTTTATAAGCATGTAAAAAAATAAGATTAAATGTATCAGGAAATCGTTAAGAAAGTCGACATTTTTATATATAAATATATTTTGTTTTTATACTCTTAGTGTCTCTGAAACTTTACAAAATATAATCGGAAAAATAAAGTAAAAAATAAAGCAAAGTAAGGAATTGATAAGGGGGAAAAAAGTCGACCGTATCCACGGGAAATATTCTGAAGCGAAAAAATGGATTGAAATAAAGAAGAGTAAACAAAATTGTTTGCGAAATACTTATTTATGTGAATATGAAGGAGGAAAAATAAAATCGAATAAATTTCAATGTTTCTAGAGAATTTTAGATTTGCATATCATATTTAAACTCAAGCTGTAATTGCGTAACTTTTTTTCAGAATATATTTTGACAACAATAATTCTCTGTTTCTTTTTCTATTTGGGATTTTTAAAAAAGTGCAACTTCAATTGTTGGCAAAATCAATATTTATTTACTTCTGTATGCGTAATAACTTTGAAAAGATTCTTTTTGAATTGATAAGACAAAAGTTTTTGTTAAGTTAATTTAAATTTAACGGAATGAAGTTTACAAACGTTACAATATGAAATGCTAGATAGAAAAAAAGGAATAATAATTTGTATAAAATATATATTAATGTTTTGAATAATTATTCATAACATCGTAACACCTTCTACATATTTAGCAGGTATATTAGAAACATTTAATACATCGTTAATCTAAATGAAATGATTTGCTGACTTTAAAATATAGCTTTCATCTTTAAGTTAATTGGTATTTCAATTAAAACGGAAATAGCATTACATACAAAATATCTATTACGGATGTCAACCTATCACAAGATTTTTTATACATTATATAAGACACAATTTATGACTCAGTATCCCATTATTATTAATAAAGTCTTAAACTAACAACATTTTCTTTAAAAAATGAAATATCTGTGGTTTCATTTCAACGATTGAAACCCAACTTTCTGAATTATAAATAATAAAATCTAATTTCAATTTAAATTTTAATAAATTTATTTATTTGTCTCAATAAAAATAAAAGGAGTTTAAAAATTTGAAAATTTTTTCATACCGCTAATATTCTAAGTAAAACACGTATTCCTTATCAGAAATAATTAATTATCTTTATTGTATGTGATCTCTGGATGAAAGTGTATTGCAAAAAAGTAAGAGTATTGTACCGAAGTTCAGTATAATTTAACTACTTTTAAAACCGTTCTTCTCTAAATTTTATGGTCCAATCTTTCTTATTTTTAACGTTTTTATGCTACGCAAATTATATTTTACTTCGGATCAGAAGTAGTTTGATTTGGTTTGTTGTTAAAGGGCATGAGTGCCGTATAATCCATGATTTCAAATTCTGAATTTTTTTTGGCGATGAAGAAATGTTATCAAGATGATGTATCGTAATGTGCGCAATGACGTAAATACTAGGGTAACTAAAATCGAATTTTCTGCATAATTCTTATAGGTCTCCATATGTATGACGTAATACAAACGAAGTTGCCAGATGCATAAGGAAATCCGCCTAAAAATCGCCAATTTCAGAATTTGGCATTCTGAATTATACGGCACCAGTGCCACTTAAAAGTTATTTACACACTGAATATAATTACACCCGGAACTACAGATGAATTATACCTGAAACTACAGATTTGAAACCACTATAAAAAACATGTCCAAAATGGAAATCGATTCCATGAATTTTTTAGCTCAAAACCAGATCCCTAATAGATCAACTGTCAACTTGAGAAAGAAAGACAGGTGAAGAATACTTAACTAAAAATATTAAACAATTATTATAAAGTATTAAATGTGCTTTGTAGAATTTTTTTCGTGTTACGTGTGCAGAATATTACATTCAAATCCAATATTTAAAATGATCAATGTTCATCTATTATTCTTGAAATAAATATCAACCATACATTAATTTCCTAACTCTTTTCAACCTGTTTACTGCAATCTATCGCTGACCAAACAAATTATCTCGCGATAACCTAGAAATAAGGTCAAAATTTTAATTAGCTGAAAACCATACAAACTCAAAGAAACTGTCTTTGTCTACGAGCTACTTAGCACATACTTGTGAATGCGAAGTCTTAATTACCATCGAGATAGTATGTACTTGACCTAAGAAAAAGACAGATCAAAATCATCCAAGAAAGAACCCGGTAGAAAGAGTCCAAGAAACTCAATTATCTGGACGGAGAGAGTTAAGGCCTGCACGTAAAAGCAGGATTGGGTAAAAAACAAAACAATCTTCAGCTGGCTAGGCCAAAAAGGAACTATAGATTAATTCGTTGTTACTTTATTGGAAGGAGTTGTAACGTTTAATTTCTATTTTTCTAAGCCTTTATATTTTGCTATTTTTTTCTTAAACTGAGAATATTCGTAAATAAAATCACAATTAATTTGTGCAAATACAATCAAAACTGTACTTTTATACATAAAAAACACAGAACACATTTGAAGAACTATTTACAAAATGTATTTAATAAAGAGTTTTTAAAATTTCACGTGCAAAAATATTCATATAAAGATTATTTTAAATAGTGCAATAATTAATAAAATTCAAGAAAAAAACTTTATTAGTAGTAAATTAATATTATTTTCTTATTTATTATTTTGTGGAAATTTTTAATGAAATTTATCTCCGCAAAAAGATTCTAATTTTTTTTAAATAACTCTTTCTCTCATTTTGAGCATTAGGTTAATTGATGAATGTTTTCTTTTTCAAACTAAAAATTTTAGATTTTAAAAAAATATTGAAATTGGAAAACGTATATATAAAAGTGGGTAATCAGTTAAACTAACTGTTTGGACTGGGAACAAATCAAACTACTGGCACTATCAATAAAGATTTTTGTGTTCGGACAACGAATTCCTATTCAGATAACGAAATGAAATTAATTCTAACGAACACTTCTCGGCTCTCGGAGCATGATATGCAGGGTTGCCAAAACCAACGGACCAAAAATCGTTTTTTATCTCTCTTGAATTGTGTTGCTTGCCTATTAAACTTCAAAGTTCAATACTGGAAATTTTTTCCAGCAGAACGTTTATTGCCAAAATAAGTCTACGTTTATTTATACGTAAGTCTACGCCAAAACAAGTCCACATCATTTTACGATTTGATTTTATTCAGAACCTAAGCAGTTTTCATTTTGAGCATCCCCCCCCCCTAGTCTTTCATTCGTTGAAGAAGGTGGAGGATGTCAGAGCAATGGTCTTAGAATGGCACCTTAACCAAGCTTATATCAGTAAGATAAAGGATATCTACAACAACAATACTATTAATTACTTCCGGAAAGTCTTAAAAAAGAGAGAAAAGCAATCAGCATTGGACATGTTCTTGAATACTCCATAAACAAAAAATTAAAAGGACTGATTAATATGCAAGACTATTCCTTAAATTACTTTATAAATTGTACATCACTTTTTATTTAATTTTTAGGGTCTTCAGAACAAATTAATTGATTTCACATAAAAATCTATGGTAAATCGATGATCGGTTAAAGAACAATTTGGATAGCAAAATAGTCTTGTAACGGATTATGCTCGTTAACCAATTACCTACTGTATTATTGTAGATCAATGTAGATATTCTCACAAATGTTACTATTTTTGCCCAATAAAGATTCCTGTAATTCTAAAATATTTCAATCAATACTCATATTATCAGTTTATTCCTTACACAATAGTTAATGAAAATACCTCTAAAACTTTTTTTTCACATTCTATCCATAATTATTTAAAATATCGTATTATTATTTTTCTTCCCTTAAGAAAATTTGTATTTTCCAAAAAATAAATTAACTGTTTAATGAAACTATCTTTGTGTTTATATTAGAAAATGTATATTTTGGAACAGCTATATCTATTTTTTTATAAAAAATAAGAAAGGGTTCTGATAGAAAACTAAATGTGAATTAAAATAGGCTTTTAAACAATAGAGTTCAAATGTATAGGCATTGACTTTCCGCTTCTGCGAATGTTTTACTCTCAAAATTAACCAGTTTGTGAGTTTGAATCCTAATTTGAGCTTGAATGCTTATAGTAGTTTGAAATTTGCTTTAGGTCATATTTCTTGATCTGATTAACCCTCGTATACAAAAAAATACTGTTGAATGACAATGAAACAAACTTCAACAAAAATCTAAAATTTATGCTTTCAATCTAACAAAACGATTAATGAAACAAAAAATTAATGAGATTATAGTAACATTTGTACAATAAAAAACCTAAGAAGCGAATTTTATATATACTTTTAATTTAACATTTCCTACATATATTATTTTTTAAAAAAAACTTAACTTAAAGATAATGAAGCAATCGAAAACCATAAATGTTGAAGAAATTGAAGAAAACTAATAAGCAAAAAACTGCATTCGAAAGATCAATATTCATACATAACACAGTGTAAAAGAATTGATTTTTAACTCAATTTATTTTCTTATTGTAAATTTTAGTGTTTTGTTTCTTTCATTTAATAAGAAACATTTAAATTATTCTTCTTATATTTATAATTTAAGAATGAAGCTTTGGCGATAAGTTTTTCTTTCAGAAATACAAAGGTGAAGAAAATACATACATACATATTCCAAATGAATTGTTTTTCTATAAATAAATGAACAAAATATGTGATGTTATTTACTTTAATACTCGTATTTCTTTCTGTAAAAAAGTTTGTATGTTTTTATATTTAAATTATGCGGTTCTGAATGCATGTGAGGAATAATATTTATTTTTCAAAGTAATTTTGTTCTTAAGATGAACATTAGAGATATATAATACATAAATACATTCAGTATTTCTAACGCATATTTCACCTCAATTGTAATTTAACTGCAAAAGTACATTTATGGTTTGGTCCCAAAAGTAATAAGTAATTTTATGGGTGCTTTTTTCCCACATAGAAAAGCACAATAACTATTTCTGTTGGTATATCTTTCTTCACACAAATTTCTAACTTTCTTTCCATTTCCTTCAACGTCTTAAAATAATGTATCAAAAAATGTAAACGTATCTACTATATTTTATTTTGATGTTAACTTCTTTCACACTTTTACCAAAACCCATTATAGAGCATTGAAAAGTAAGAAAAAAATTCTCCACTTTTTTTTCAAAAAAAAATTGAGTAATAATCATAAATGACAAAATATTTTTAAATTCATAAAATTATGCATTAGTTAATTATGCAATATAATTTTAATGCATTATCGTAAAAGGAAAATTTATATCTCTCCATACCTATTTTTTTTTCTTTTTTGCCTATGAATAAAAAAAGATTCTATTTCCTTTATTTTTAAAACTATTTCATTTTAATACTTTTGTTATTTACGGCGTTACCTAGGTATATTTTGAAAATATTCAACAATCATGATAATTTAAGAACTTATTAATTTAAATTTAAATGTGTTCTTGACGTTAAAAATTTGCTATTTTTATAATTTTTGTCAATGGATATTTTTTAATTTTTAATAATATCAATTTTAATTAAATTATTAATAAAACAATTTCTCTTAAAGTAATCAAATTTCTAAAAAGCAAAGTTGAAGTATGCTTTTATGTATGAGAGATTTCCTCTTTTAAAATCCAAATATCTTTAATAATATTTTGGGTAAAATTCATATGGGTACATTTTAAAATTCTCCTTTATAAACACATTTGCCTATTACTCACACTAATTACTCAGTTAACTATGACAAAAAGCTTATTATTACTAAATTATTCTATTTTCCTCATATCCCTCTATTTTTAATACAAACAAAAGTTATTTATAACGAAAACCCTACATAGTAATAAATTTAATAACTAAAATTACACTTTTAGAACTGAATTAAGATACACAGCATAGTTTTAATAACTTAAAATTAATCGAGTTTTAATTACAAAGATCAAGCAAATAATTTATCAATGGCATAAAACATTTCAATACGAAATTGAATGTTCAGTATAAAATTGAAAGTCCAGCGTAAATCATTTATTTTCCTCTAATTGTCTTGCATGTAGATATTAACATTACTTTTTACTATTAAATTTCTTTAATGTCTTTGTTAACAATTTTAGCAGCGTAATTTAAAAATTAAATTAGTAAATTATACAAATTAAGTAAGTTATACAAATATTTATGCATATATTGTTAAATAATTTTAGTAATATATAAAATGCAAACGATAAAAGACAAAAATAAATAATTTAATTAATTTAATAAAGTATTCCTTTTTAATTATATATAGTTTTAAATAATGTATTATTTTTCAAAAGAATCACTAATTTTATCTGCAACATTATATTGTTTAAAAACAGATATATATATAAGAAAAGTTTATCTAAAAAGATCATTAATTATATAAATTACGAATTTATTCCTCACAATTATCCCAAATATTAAATTTTCTTTTTCAATTTCATTTACAAACAAGTGAGTAAGACGTAAAGTGATTTCTAAAGAAATATAAATTACTTGAACTCTATTTTTTAACATTCATACATTTTCTGACTCATAAAAAACATTAAAAAAACTACAGTAATAAATAAAAACACAAAAATGGAACAAATTAAAGAAATTCATTCAAGAAAAACATAAAATGTTTCGCTTAAAGGTTGAATACTCAAAACGGGAGATATAAAATAACTAACATATAAAGGCACAATTCAAAACGCTTCATAAAACATATTCATATTAAAGTTTTAAGAAAAATTAAAAATGAAAGTACACAAGAAGTGTTTACAAAACTTATTTTGATGATAATATTTAAACTCAAAGGGCAATTGCAAACTTTTTTATGAAAAAAGATTCCCTTTTTCGTTATCTGAAAATTCAAACGAGTTTTTAATGGCTTTGAAAATCAAATTCTTCTTTTGTCATTTTAAGAGATTTACGAAAAGGAAAAATTGCACATCTTACCGAAGCTGCAACAATATGAGTAATTTCAATTGGTTTGTGTTAGGGGAAAAAATCCATAAAATATCAAATTATAATAATTATATTTTTATGACTCAGTGTCTTGCAAAAATTCAAATTTCAAAGGGCATCATTTAATTTACAAAAATATTTTTTTAAGTATTTTATACGTGAATGTGTAGAATAATTATAAGAAATTATGTATATAAATTTCAAATGCTTAATTCTTCCGATGCAGAAAATTATATTTTATTTATGTTACATTGTTTTAAAATAAATTGAGTGTTTAAATTAAAATTATTAACCACATAAAAATCTTATATTAAATGTACTAATTAAAATTCGTAATTACTGAATCATAATTAGTGATTTAAACTTAAAATATGAAGCGCTTATTTATGTTAGGATTTATATATTTATTGGAAAAATAGCTAATAACTTTAAGATAAATGTTTACCTGTAGTTCCTATAATTGTCAATATCATTATTTTAAATACACTCTCTACAAAAAATTAAGTCTTTTGGGCTAAAATATGAAATAAATTGGTAAATAGACTTGAAATATGATGTATAAGTTATAAATATTTAATCCATGAAGCAAAGCAAATAGTTAATGTCAAAAAAATACTGATTTTTATAAAGTATAAGGTAACTTTATATTAGAGTCACTGATGTTATATTTAATGTCAAAACAAATAAAAACACTATTATAGGGTAAATAAACATTCTTCATCTACATCTACACTATCTACTCATAAGTAATAAAACACAAGAGTTAAAAATGGAAAATGATGCTTATTCACCATCAATACACTGGTAAAACTTCTACTACAGCAAACACTAACTACCAGCCTATGTGTATCAGAGAGAGGTATCACCTTATACTTGTCTCAGGAGAGTGTGATCAACTCATTAATTTCGAATAATGGGTGTACTTATTGCAAACCCCACAGGTGTTCAATGGAATTATGATTCGAGATATGGGGGTTTACCCACTCAATTATTGAATTTCACAGTTACCGTACCAGAGCTCCAGTGGCTCAGTAACTTTTCGTTTAGATCAGGAAAGTGTAGCATTGCCGTGGGATATAATTGGGAGGGTGACCACGTATGCTCCCTCACTGGGTTGCTAGAGCTTCTTGGGTTGGGGACGTGTCCATGTTAATATGTGACGTACAAAGTCCTTCTGATGATGTGACGCGGATGTGGAAAAGAGAGTACCAGTTGAGATGTGACCTCGTTTCCTGACCGTGGTTCAAAATTACGTAGCACGTGGTGATGGACGAGTATTCCAAACCCACTGACATAATGGCACAATCCAGGGCTCGTCTGCACCCCTATATATGTACGCCACCACACAAGTAATAATGAAATTTGCAGTATAATAGCTACACTCTAAATGTTACAAGAGTGTATTTCGTAAAACAATAGTTTTACGAAATACACTCTTGTTTCCTTGACAAACAGTATATAATCCTGTTACACACTGTAGATAGTACCTGAAAATATCAAGAGTCTATTTCATAAAGCTATTAAGATGAATCAAATATATTGTCATTCAAAGTGGAGAAGTAAATCTCAAGCAACAAGCATGCTTAATCATTTCCAGCTAGGGTTCTTTCACTCTCCAGGTAATATCAACGATGACAGTTTGGTATGGATTCGATTTATTAACCATCAAGTGAAAATAAAATCAACAACTGAAATTTTCAGTTTTAGAATGGGGTTTTGCGCTGCTTTGAAACAGTGAAGCAGCCACATGTCTTCTCTGTAAATGTGCCAGTAATAATTATATATCAATGAAATCCAGAGCCTGGACAGTAATATTTCCACTTAAGAATGTGTTTGGTTATGTTATGGATGGTATACAAAATACACATATTTTATTTATGTTGCAAAATAAATCAAGACTTATGTAAAAACAAAAGTTTGACTGATTTATGCACAATCTAACTGATATCTTGGCGAAACTACTTTAAGACGTATCCATCTGTATCAGAAGAATATAGGAAAAGATTTATACCCGGCTATGAAGTCCATTACTGTGTTACTTTCTGCGTAAAATATTGACAATTATCATCTTTCCAATAACTGATACAGCAATAGACGTCACATTATGAAGGTCATTATTCAGTTTCGTTTGCAATAATAGAGATGTATAGATCTTCTGCAGAGTAATTAGATGTTGCTTGTAACCTTGGGCTAGAGGCAATATCTAGTTTGAGGATTCTTGTCGGAATTAGTAACAATGGTATCAACTTATGTAGTTTATGGTCCTGTTTCAATAAGTTTAATGGAATGTTAATTATCAGAATATTTCAACCGTTTCTCAAAAATCATAAAAACAGCTACTTTAAAGTCAAATCTTACTAAGTTCTTAAAACACTTTATCTGAACTTGCTCGAAACTTCTTAAACCTTGCGGATTTCTTACTCCTTATATGCAAGAACCTTTCCTTCATTTTTCATGAAACTAAATCCGTTTAGTTTTTGTGTCTATATTTGCATCTATATCTGCAATGAATTACATTCTTGTCATTGATGGAAAGGAAGGTAATGAGTGATAAAATATGCTTCTAAAAATGAGGCTTTAATAATAATTAATATTTTTGCATGAAAAAATTTATTTCTCAATGTTAATTCATTTATTCAGCAAATATTGCTCATTTTCTTAATGCAGATTGAGTTCAGAAAATTAGTTCAAACATTTTGAGTTAATATAGCAGAATCTTACTCTGTGTGATTTTTTCTCTTTATATATATTCACTTTCTTTATAATATTTCGCTTTTATAACATTTCTAATTAAATGCATTCAGTAAAATAAAGTTATACTCTCAAATTTTATTCAAAGAATTTACAGGATTAGGTATATAATTTTGTTAAAAACTATTCTCTATTCAAACGAATTCTTAGTTAAAATTACCAAACGTAAACATTAATTGCAATTTTAAAATTTAATATGATATCTCCCTTTAAGAGAATAACAATTAAATTCAATGATCCAACTATTATTTAAAAAAAAAATAGCTTTACTGCCAAGTTCATAAATGTGAAAAATTCCTTTTGAAACTTCAAACATTTTGCGATACTTTTACAACCCACGATGGCAATTTATCTTTGTCGCTTTGCTATTCATGGTGAAAGGTGAAGTGAAAATAAAAATATGTCCAATTTATTTTGTTGTAAAAAGAGCTTTTCAGTAATGGAAATAAGAACATTGACTTTTAAACGTTAACCGCGAAGTTTTAAAAAACCATTCTTGTTTGCAATAAAACACAACCTCAAGGCATACTGCAATTTGAAATTTTTTTTATTCAGAACGCTAACAATACAACATTGAATGGTGTGAATGGGTATTCTATGGAAAAAATCCAATACAATGCATTTTTTCACTGTGAGAGAAAGCATAAAAAATAATCTACTGTTTCTCACTCCTAAAGAGGAAAATATATATAAATTATACAATAGATTTTAAAATTGATAATAAGGATTTTGGTGTGTCATTAGGATTTTCAGTTGAGTAATATTCATCTCCTTGAAAATTCGCTGCTTGTTAACGAATTTTCGCTGATAGTTCAGAAAACAGTTTGCTTTGCAGTAAAACCATCATTCATTCAATTTCATTTGAAATACCGTCGACATATATCTAAGGCAAAGATTCATTAATATTGCAGAGCAACGCTAATAATAATAATTAACTCCAAGTATAATCTTTATTAAGTTTCACCAGATTATTTTTTATCATAAATATGTTTATCACAAAATATTAATAAAGATTCATTTTTATCACTATACATGTAAATTTTTATTTCAAATATGGGGCAGCAATAGATGATTCAAATCTAAAATATTTTTCTTATTCTGCAGAATAGTTTAAAATTCATGCTTACTAAATTTTAACTAAAATAAAAATCTGCGACAATATTAAAACGTGATTAAAATTTCTAAATCCATGCATTCTAAAAACTGATGAATTTAAAATTTTATTTCAAAGTTCAAGTAATAGAATTAAATTATCAAGATTATTCATTTATACTATTAGAATATACGACAATTATACTAAAATAAAATCCAAATTGCTTGGTATAAAACGATACCTAGAAAAAATAAAGTGTTTAGTATAAAATTATACCAAAGTAACCCAAAATGTTTGGTATAAAATGATACCTAAGAAACTCAAAATGTGTGACTGGTATAAAATGATTCCAAAGAAACCTTTTTATATTCATTGACAATACCCAATCAGCAATCCATAAATCTCAAAATTTTCGTAAGATTGATATAAATAATTAAAAAATGTTGAAATTTTCTGCGTGAGATTCCTCCTTTTCTCTAAGAAATTTTGTATTGTTCTAATTTCAGCAAATAAAAATATATCAAGAAATTAAATGCAAAACATTTAGAAAATAATCGGATATATTTTTCATGGAAGTAAAGATTTCTTATTTATTGCATTTTTAGGGATTCATCTTTTACCTTTATTCAATTTTATTCTTTTAAATTTTGTTATGATTTACAATTTCAACTTTTCCAATACTTGGATGAAATTCGTTCAAAAAAATAACATGCATTTTTTGGCATTCCCTTTTATTAGCAATCCTGTATTTGGTGTTATGCCTCATAATTTCCAAAATATGTACCACAAAAAAATATTTAAATTGTAATAAATTTTCCAAACATTAATTGGTATAATATTAAAAATATTCTAGAAATTTATTAAAACATATCCTTTGATCAATGTATGTTTTAAGTATTTGGGCAAATTTTTGCATTCTTAAAATATACTTATACATTTAATAATTCAATAATAAATAATTATGTTTAAATGTGTTCCCCAATATTTCTGCTAGAAGTAATAAATATTTAATTTTTTTCCAATTCAAATGAATTAAAAAAATAAATGTATAAAATATTATATAAAACTCAATGTTTTTGACTGACTTAATGTTGGATCTACATTAAAAAATTAATTTTCATCTACAATAGTCGGTTTTTTTTTTATTTGTGAATCTCGTACTCAGAATTTTAAATTTTCCAAAACAATTTTTCATTCTATTGTAGCTACAGAAATTTAAAAATATGATGAGTATTTTCAAAAACGAAGCAGAAAGTTTCATTTTCAAACTGGAAGATATAAAGGAAGGCAGTTCTATATTTTTTTTAATTCATATATTTTCTGTAATATACTGATCTAAATATGAGACCGTTATTTGACCTCATTCTTACTGATTTATACATTCGAAAAGTATGGCAATATCGTTAATATCACAAGCAAGTGAAAATGTTGCTTTAAAGGTGATTCCATCGTTAAAACCATATTTTAAGTAACATTGAATATACTTGTTTGAAACTTGGCCTACATATTTTAAGTGTTATTATCTATGAAATGAAACAGAATTTTGAAAAAAGCTGAAAAACATTTTATTTACTGCTACTTTTAAGGGGATGTTCAGTAAATTTTTGTACATTATCCATATTGCTGTTTGATTTTAATCATATTTTTAATGCAGTATATTATTTTTTAGATTTTACTTCATTTCAAAGACAATTGTCTCATAAATCTTAAGCTGAAGTTAAATTAAGATTGAAGCACACTACAATTCTCTGCAGAGTATTAGCTGTTTTTATAAACTTTCACTAGAATTTGCCAGAAAATAACCGATTTTACAAAACATATGATGTATGTAATTAACATTTTTGTTAAATTTATTATTTTTACCTCATAATTTATCTTTAAACAAGATAAAAGAAGTTAAAATTACTTATTAAGAGAAAGTTACTATAGGTGGATAAATTACAAAATTTTAATAGGAAATTATAATTTGTAAATTTAAAGTTAACATGTGTTTTTTTTATTTTAAATTACGTTAAGTATGAACTGTTGTATAATATTATAATTTGTAATAAGATGGTAAAAGGGCAAATATTCAACAAAAAAAAAACCTTATCTCGTGTAGTTTCTATTTTCAAAAATAGCTATAAATATATCTTTGTAAAAGCTGCGTTGCTAACGTAAGCATCTGTATTTGAACTTTTAATCGCACTGACCACACCAATATTATAACTTGCCAAAATAGAATATTAAACACAGATTCAAAGTTAGATATTTTTATTTGCATTTTTCTGAGATGCTTAATTAGTTAAATATGTATTTTTCTGAATTTCCAATTTAGTTAAATATGTATTTCTTTATGAATTTCTAAATTAGTTAAATATGTATATTTCTGAATTACTAAGTCAGTTAAACATGTATATCTTCTGAATTGCTATATTAATTAAATATGTATTTTTTCTGACATGCTGTATTAATTAAATATATAACTTTCTGAACTGCTGTATTAGTTAAATATGTATTTTTTTGAACTGTTAAATTAGTTAAATATGCATTTTTCTGACTTGCTTATTGAATTTAATTGGATTTAAATTTGAATTTTTCATTTTTTAAAATATTTCTTTACTTTAAAAAATATGTTAAAATTTTTATTTATTTATTTTTTTATTTTCATTTTTTCTGTATTCTATGTTTTCGTCAGTCATAAAATCTTTTCAAACGTAAAATTCTTCTTTTGTGAAATATACTTAATCAAATTTAAAAACAAAATACTTATAAATGTATTCTGTAAATACTATTTTCTCTTTCTTTTATCTACCATATAATACATTATCAACATCACGTAATACATCATTCCTAATACATAAAAAATATAAATAAAAATAAGAATTCATCGCTTTAATTTTTTACAAATGGAGTAGAACAATTTTAAATGCAAATGTCATAAATTACCTAATGAATTTAAAAGCTATATAAAAATATGAGCAGATCTTTTTTAATTTCACAAAGTCAATAGAAACTTCAAATATTAGGAGTTTTAAAAATTCCTCAGATTTATACAAAAGCGATTCAATTTTTCTTTTTCCTCTTTCTTAATAATATTTAGTTAAATAAAAATTTAAATTATGAAAGATAGTTCATTCGTTTTAAAAGAGATTGTGAATGAACAAAATTTATAACGAATATCTTGTTCTAACAATCATTAAATAAATTTACTGATTTTAAGACATTTAATTTTTTTATCTTACTCAAACACCGATAAATACCTTTTTCATTTTATTTTCAATTTGATTTACTGTTTCATTAGCCTTTACGATCCTAAGCGCTTATTGAATAATACGCTCACTTCATAAATATTTGGAAACGTTTTTATTTACAAAGCGTAAAGATTAGCGTCTGGCATTCGCACACATAAAATAAAACATTTCGTTTATTGATGTTTTATTATTTTATTTATATTACCAATAAATGATGAAATTATAAAAATTGCTTCATTTTTAACAAACACATTTACATAGCTCTTGCTTTATTTTGAAATTTCCGAATTCTCAATGGAAATTTAAAAATTTAAACAATAAATATTTTTATTGAAACACGTGATTTATTTTATGAAAGTAAAAAATAATAATATATATATTTAAATTTTCTAAAAACTATAAAGTTATAATAAAATATGTTAAGCAAGCAAATTAGCTATGTAATCCTTAAGTTAATAAGCATTTGCTTGTACTAAAAAATAAAATAGTGCAAATTTTCCATGAAATGATTTCAGACTAATATTTTATTTATAAACTATATTAAATGTTTAAGAATATTTTAAAGATACAACTTTAAAGTGATAATTCTATTTGTATCATTGGAACTATATATTTTAGGAATATGTATTTAATAATATAGAAAATCTAGATATAAAATGCAAAAAACAAATAATAAGAATTTCCTTAGAAAAATTATATTTGTGGATATATTTCACGATCATAAAATTTATTGGATAATATTGTATAAAAATATATATACTCTTCAAATTTAAATTCTTTGTGAATTTTAAAAATTGTTTTTTATAATTTTTATTTAAGTCAGTCGAAATAAAGGAATATTAAGGTGTGTGTGTGCGTGCCTGCGTGATGAACTACTTAATAACCGATGTCACTATTTCAAGTGCCTACTCAGGAAGGGGCTCGAGAAGAGAAACAACTTCTCCAGTGACGGAGAGTAAGCCAAAAGACTGAGACGCTGTAAGACGTTGCGTTTGATAGCAACAAGACGACTACTCCTCCCCCCCCCCCATAAATTTAAACTTCATTTCATGTTATTATCATTAAGATGATTAATTGTAAATATCCCAAAATTGTATACATTTGTAAATATGTGTTAAATATTAGGCTATATAAGATTTATTAATTAATTAAATACGCTTTGACCACTCCCCATATATATATATATATATATATATATATATATATATATATATATATATATATATATATATATATATAAATAAATATATATGTATGTATATATATATATATATGATTATTTTTCATATCAAATATCACAATATTAATTCTTTCCTTTTTAAATTTTTTTTATCTAAAATGAATTCCTTAAAATTGAAATAATATGTTCTTAATTTTTAACATTGTAATTTTTTATAGAAAACAAGAAATATTTTTCCAAAACAATTATTTATTAATTGTTCAATGTTTAAGATCATATTCTTCAAATTATTTCTTGAACTTTAAAAGTCTCCAAATTTATTTCCAGTTAAGTGATAAAAATCCATAGCGCCTTCCATACGGATTTTTCCAGCTTAATTTCCCTAAAAAATCCCTTTCCTTTGTTTAAAAAGAAGAATATCTGAAAATTTAATTAAAAAATAAATACAAGCCCCATTCATATCGCACAGTTAATAGCAGGTATGATATCTTTGCATTGAAAGAAGTAACAATAAAAACCCGTCTATGAAAATTGAAGTGGTGAAAAATATAGCAAATTTTATGTCGTTAACTTAATATTAATCTAGTTGTAATACTTGTAATACTTATGAAATATTCTAAAAAATGTCTTTATTAAATAAAAAAAATGGTTAAAAAACCTTTCGTAAGTTTTCATTAATTTGTGTGTAAACGTAAAATAATAAGAAAATATGAATGCATTAATAAATTATTGTGGACACCATAGATATTTCTCTTCCCTATAAATCATTCAGAAAAAAAAACTTTTTCTGTGTTTTTTGTGGTATTTTCAACATAAAGTAAACTTTATTAATTTGTTAAGTTTATTCTGCTTATCGTTTTGTCAATTTGCCAGAAAACTGATAAAATTAAAATTTCTGCAAAGTTTAAATTTAATTCTTTATTTAGGTTTGAGTTAAATATTTTTTCGCATCGAGTAATTCAGAAATAAATATATTTCAAAAAAAGAATTTTATTTACTTTTATAAGTAATAAAAATAAAGTATTATTGTTTTAACTTTTGAAAGAATTCTGGAAAAAATCTAAAAAAATACTCTAAATTTAAAAACATTTTAAGTATGTAGTTAAGCTCAAAAATATATTTTAACTAATTTTATTTCAGCGTAAGTATTTGAAAAAAGGTTTTTAACAAACCTCTTCCAATGCTATTTATAATGCATAATATTTAAATTTACATTGCTATAAAAATTCATCGAAATATTTAATTTAATTTGGGAATACTTATTCAAACTCTTTTACTTAAGATAAATTTATGTTGGTATTGATTATTGGTTTTAACCAATCACGTTGTGCTTGATATTCAAAACGAATACCACGTTCAACTGATTAAACACAAAATCTTTTGATAATTTATCACTTATTAATTCGCGCTGGCAGTCATTTTGTTCTTAATAAACAACCAGAAAACTTGGTGATTAAATGATTCTCATAAATTAAGCCATAAATCTTTTGTAAGGTATAGGTTAATCAATAAATGTGATTTAATGGGCTCTATCAAACACGCTTAATTTCATACATTGGTTAAGAAATGGTAAAAGAAAATACATATATTAAATCTTTCTTATATACACTTTTAACGATGGAGATAACACTGAAATTATTGGAAAATTTATAATATATTATTCCTTATTAAATTACACTAACAAAATAATCTAAAACAAAAATAGAGGAAACAGAGTAAATTTACTCTTTTTTTTTTGTTTTGATATCTATCAAATAATAATCATTGAAACAATTTATGAGTAAAATTTTAAGGTAAAAGTCATAAGTGTTAGAGACATGCGAAATTATTTTCGAGAGATATTAAAAAAAATTATTACTCAAGTAATATAGATCATACGTTGACATATTTACTATCAATAAAATTCCTTGTCAACAGAAATCAAAGATTTCAAAAGATCAAAGTTTAAAAATATCTATAGAACAATATATATATATATATATATATATATATATATATATATATATATATATATATATATATATATATATATATATATATATATATATATATATATATATATATATATATATATATATATATATATATATATATATATATATATATATATATATATAATGGAAGATTAGAAGCATCATACTTCGTTCCATTTTCTATTATCTTTGAAATTTTAAAAAAACATACATATCGAACATTTTTTCGACTGTTTACTATATTTTGTATTTTCAATATATTATTTTCCATTTAGTATTTTCAATGTAGTATTTTATTATTAATTTTATTAAATGTACTATTAATTATATAATATATATATATAATTTATACACCAGGTGTAATTGAATAAGATATTTATTTTTAATTAGATAAAGTTGTAAATTTGATTAGAAAAGTTCAATTATATAAAATTAAGTCTGCAACATTTTTGAAGTTAACATGTATTTGGAAAAGGAAATGAGGGAATATGTTTTTGATAATTATCAGTAGCTTATATTAGCATATCTTATTAATAATTTGTGAGGTGGGATTTATTGTATTATTATCTATGTAAATCATTAGGTTTTCATGAATATGCATTATTAATTAAATTTACATTGATATTCATAACTAATTGTATTTTCATTCATATTTATAACAAATTACATTTAACTCTAGGGAGATTTGAATGTTTGATGTATCAAATTATATTAAATGATTTTATTGTATAGCTTTTATTAACTTTTTGTCTCTTAACTAACTCTTGACTAAGGAAGCCTATGGATTTTTATTCTCCATAAAACAAAAACACGTTATTTTATATATCCGTTGTTGGTAGCAATGTCAAAATAATCAGATTATTCCTAGAATACTCATTACCCTAGAGGGTTGTTTAATTTATGATGAAAGTTAATGTTTATTAATTATTAGTTAATATTTGTTAAAGGATACTTGTTAATAAATTTAATAAATATTTTGTTGCCAATTTTCTTATTAATAGTGAATGATAAAAGAATAATAATTAAATTTCCATTAACCATTAGAAATGTTAGTAAATACTAATAACTTTAAATTAAATTTCAAATCAGTTAATTTTGTTTTTAACTGTAGGAAACATATGGAATTAAACGAAGGGAGAGAATAAGAATATAGTCATAAATGAGTTTCATTATTCGCCAAAATTAAAGATTTATATCACATATATTATTTATAAACAATTTTATCAATACAACTTTGAATAACTATTTGTTTAGTCTTTAAATATAAAAAATATATTTTTCACTTAATAAAAGAACTTATGCAACATATTTTTATTGGTAGTGATAAGAAAATGATTCGGATACAAAATCTTTGTATAAGAATTTGATAATTTATTTATTTTTTTTAATAATATATATTTAAAATGTTATGAATTTTTATTGATAATTTTCGTATTGAAAACTAATTTTAAAAATTCTTCGTGTTATACTTGTTAATTTTCCATTATTTTTTTTAAAAATTAAATTTAAAAGAAATTGTACACTAAGTAAAATAGAACCCGAATGTGTTGAAAGTATTGGGCCTGTTCTATTGTTTTAAATAAACAAAATAACAAAATTAATGCAAGTAAATAAAAATAAAGAAATTTTATTTCAATCTTCGGAACATTTTTATTCATATATTTTTGTTATCTATATATATATGGTGATCTAAGAAAAACGACAAAATATTTTTCTGGAATTATTTTTATATAACAATATATTTCAAAATGTTGCAAAAGAAATCAAAACATAACTAAAATATTTATGATTACACAGACATAAAAATTTCGATAACATGCTGAATCAATATTGTTCTCATAAAGTAATATTGAGATAAAAATCGTTTTACACTAATGCAAGTTTAAAAAAATTAATAAAAAAACCAATAACATTTAACAAGGTTTACATCGCTAAGATTACCCAGACCTTTGGCGATAAAATAGTTCTGCGAAATATGTTTTAAAAGAAAGCATTCAATAATCTAACTTTCTTTTATCCACTTAAGTAATATAACAAGCAATATATCTCGCCAAGGATACATTTGCGACGAAATAAAAATAACGAGAAATTCTTAGAGATATTCGTTATACCGCCCATTTTAGTAATACGTCTTTCAGTACTAGTTTATAAAATGAGGCTAAGAAAACATAAAATTTTATTCTTTACTTCAGCAAAAAATTCTTCTTGATGTTACGGATACAAAAACATTATTTAGATCACCTAAGACTACGTGGTTGGCATTATAGTTCTAATCTGTATTGCCAGAGAAAGGAGATGAAAAAGGAAAGTATTTTTTTCAGAAGTGTTCTTTTTTATTTAGTGTAAATAGTGATAAGGACCGTTAGATTCAAGAGTATTTTCACCAGAGCACTTCGAATTACTTATTCTGACCATGTGTGGGCGCAAAACAGGTAACCGACTTGAACGTTTGAAAGCAGCCTTAAAGGTAACTTTCCCTCTGTGCAAACATAGAACTTTTTTTCCCGCCAAGCGTCTTTTTACTTCCTTCTATAAAGAAAATTTTTAAAAAGGGAAGGTTTGATAAAAGCTTTTTGCTTCTGAAAATTTACGTGCACTGACGGAAAAGAAAGGAAAAAACTTTACCTGACAAAATTTTTATTCTCACTTTAACCATTTTTAAATAATGTTAAGAAAATGCAAATAACCTACTTCGAAAAAATAGTAAGTAAATTTTCTCAGGAAGCAGCAGTGTCTCTGTTTATTCAGAAAAGAGACGAAGCATCTTCATTATTCTATTCGAAGCTTCAAAATGAATATATATTATTTGAGGTGTTTTCTAAACTCTTTCTAGTAAAATAAGGATTCTTTTTTTTTATTTATTAGTATGAAATATTAAATAATATTCTAATTCATTTGCGTTACTTCATAAAATGTTTATCCTTTAGTGTAAATAAAATTAATTCGTCGATATATATATATTACCACACTACATATGTAAAAAGTTATGTATACTTCCTTTCTATTAACTATAAAATGATTGTTTCTTTCGCTGAAGCTAAAATCCTGCGTACGCCACTTTATTACGATATTCATTGGCTTAAAATATTCATGACGTCAGATAACATTTCAACCACGTCACATCATATTAAGATGGCGTTGGGAATCCGATTAGTCAATGAATTTGTTGAATGCCTTCAAATCGCATTCTTCTAGCACCAGCAAGCAAGACCAAGTTTACAGCGAATGACTAAGAATATAGTCAATGTTCATTCATCTGATAAAATGATGGCACAGGTGCCGTATAATCCATAATTGCAAATTCTGAATTTTTTTGGCGATGAAGAAATGGTACCAAGAGAACATATGGTGACGTGTGCGATGACCTAAATACTAGGGTTACCAAAATAGAATTTTCTGCATAATTCTTATAGGTCTCCATACATATGACGTAACAAAAACAAGGTTGCCAGATACATAAGAAAATCCGCCAAAAATCGCTAATCTCAGAATTTGGCGCATGGATTATACGGCACCTGTGCCAAAACGATTTCGTATATAAGGAGCAAAATATCGGTTTCAGAAGACGTTTTAAATTTATTCAAGCCATTAACACATAGATAATAGAAAAACAGTAAAATCAAAATGAAAAAGACATGCCAAAACATCCACTTTATGGTTAGTTTAAATAAGTATGGACAATTTGAATTTTTGAAAATTTCCGTAAAAATATATTTAAAGGTGCCCCTTGGCAAGATTGGCGATTTTGTTTGGCATTTTCTTAAATGTAATTAAAAAAACACGTTCTAAAATTAGGCACAGGTGCCGTATATAATCCATGATTCCTAATTCTGAGATTGGCGATTTTTTGCCGGATCCGGCAACTTCGTTTATATTACGTCATACATATAGAGACCTATACGAATTATGCAGATAATTCTATTTTGGTAAACCTAGTATTTACGTCATAGCTCACGTCACAATACATCTTTTTGGCAATATCTCTTCATCGCCAAAAAAATTCAGAATTTTGAGTCATGGATTATTCGGCACTTGTGCCTAAAATTACGACGTGCAATTTCGAATGATTTCAAAAAAAGTCTAAAGTTTTAATCATTGAGTGATATTTTTCTTTCTCAAAATTTCTTTAAACATTTCCAATTTTCTAAAAATACAGAAATAAGTAAAACTTCGTTCAAGATACTTATTGATATCAACTCTTACAAAATAAGTAAATAGCTTAAGGCATGCTATTAATTATTCTAATTAAAATATAAAATTTATTAGAAACATAAGTTATGATTTGATGTCTCTTGGATTATTTTATCAAAATAATTTTCAGAATCAACTCTAAAGGGCATTCATATATTTTGTTTTAATTTAATGAAATCAATTTCAGCAAAATAGGTAGCTTAAGGTTTTTTTCACACTAGACGACTTCTATCGTACGATAAAAGGTCGTCCGGTATTTTATCGTTTAAAGTTATAAAAAAACCACACAACAGCCTGCTCTTCTTTGCACTGAGAAACGATATTTTATCGGGACCAGTCTACTGTGTGTGTTTTTAATAACCTCTCACAATATATTTCGGACGATAGAAGTCGTCTAGTGTGAAAGAGTCCTAAGGGTAACTAAATATTATTGTTTTAAATAATCTCATTGTAAAAAAAAATTTATTTATTAAGAAAATCGAAATGAATACTGGAATCGTAAATTTGTCAAAGAATTCTGATTTAAATTTTATTATAAAATGGCTTGAACACTAAATGTTTTATTACCTAAGAACTATTATGTAATCTTTGTAAGACAATTGAAAACTAATACCATTATCTATATTTATTCAAAAATTGAGTTTGATACATCAAATAATACTGCTTACAATAATTGTTGTTGTAAAAAGTATTTTCAGTTTCAATTAGTGGTGTTTAAAATCAATAAAATATAATATGAAATTGCACATAAAAATACTTATTTGCCTTTTTAAGGACAGTGGTGCTTACTTAAAGGCAATACTTTTTATGTGATATTTAAAGAAAAATAGCCTGGCTTTTGCCATGTTGTTTGAATAGAAAGCACACTTGATATAATCTAAGTTTTTTGCCATTTATCAGCTATATGATATTATCAAGAATCAAACTATGAATTAAAAAGAGGAAGATAAGAATATATACTTGCCAAAATTCTCCTTATTTTTTTATTTCTGCCTGTAAACTGTTGATTATTATTTTTATAAATTGCAGGCAAGGAAATACAAAAAATTTTCTTTTTTACTTTCTCAACAAATTGTTTCTTCTGTTACAGACGGAAAAACATTATTTAGATCATCTAAGCCTACGTGGTTGGCATTACGGCTCTAATCTATATTGCTGGAGAAATAAGAGAAAGGGAAGGAAACTATCTTTTTGAAGAGTATTCTTTTTTATTCAGTGTAAATAGTGATAAGGACCGTTAGATTCAAGAGTGCTTGGGATAGGACACTTTGAATTACTTATTCCACCCACGCATTGACGCTAAACAGGTAACCGACTCGAAACGTTTCGAAACAGACTTTAAGGTAACGTTTCCTCAGTGCAAACAACGAACATCTTTTTTTCTTTTTAACATTACCAAAGAACTTTCTATTTTCCTTCGTAAGGAAATTTTTAGAGAAGAAAAAAATTTAAATAAGTGCTTTTTGCTTTGAAAATTTACGTGCTGTGCCGGAAAAGAAAAAGAAATATATTTGTTACCTGACAAATTTTTTATTCTCACTGTGTAACCATTTTCGAGTAATTCTAGAAAAATACAAACCAGCTTCCACGTGAACATCGTAACTACACTTTATTAGGGAAACCTGTCGCACCTTCATTTATTAAGAGAGAAGACAAAAACCAGTTCCATTATTGTACTCGAAACTTCCGAATAAAGGCTAGCTATTTCCGTAGGCCTGTTTTACAAATTGTTTTTGATGGAATAAAAATTCTTATATTTTATTCATTGGAATGAAATTTACAATAGCTTGTTTACTTTATTCCCGTTTTATTATGAAACAAACAATTTTTTAAAAGAAAAGAAAAGGAGCTAGCTGTTTCAAAACACAATGCTTAGCATATAATAAACTTGAATAATTGATATATATATATATATATATATATATATATATATATATATATATATATATATATATATATATATATATATATATCTGTGTGTGTGTATGATAATTAATATGATAAAATATATTATGTGAAATTTCAGAAATGTTAAAATAAATTATGAATTGTTAAATTAGTTTTTTTTATTAATTAAGAAGAGGATATTTATATAATACTACTAAAAACAAAAACAGTAAAATGCAAAAGTCAACATTATTTAAATTTCCAAATCTTATTCTTTTCTTATTATTCTACCCTGAATAATTAAACTTAAAAATATGTGCAATGATTGGTGAAGATAATTCAATATGGGATTATACTTAGGCCTATTAATAGGATAGTATTCTCCATTGTGAAAGGTCTTGGCTTTGAGTTCATTCACTATTGATCAACTAAAATTAGGTAATGTGCTTATGCTTTGCTCATGTACACCTTTCAGAAGGTAAATTAGGAAATATTCAGATTCCTTCTACTTGCACGCACATGAATAAGTACCACTATCTCTTCAAATACTTCACGGAAATACTTCTCGAAAATGTATTTCCGATTTTAATGATTTTATAATGGCTTTGAGGCAATCCAAATCCCACGTTGAAAATATCAAATAAACTTATTTATTTGATTAATGCTACAATTCTTTTTTAAATATTTCATTACATATCTATATGTTTAGCTGATAGCAAATAAAAATATTTGAAAAGTGGGAATATCTTAAAGTATTTATATGACTTAAAATAATGCATAACATTCTAACTTTGCAACTGAGAAAGAAAAATAAACAAAAATGAAGTAGAAATAGTTCTCCAGTCATTAATTAAAGAATTCAGTTTTGAATTTCTTAAGTTTTACTACTAAATTGAAAATTAATTCGGAAATTTTTTTTCAAATTACAAATGATATTAATCATAACAATGATTGTAATTCTTATTTAATAAACCCGGATATCACGTTACTCACAGATCCTAAAAAGTTGTAAGTTTCAAATTTTCATTATATATATATATATATATATATATATATATATATATATATATATATATATATATATATATATATATATATATATATATATATATGTATGTATGTATGTATGTATGTATGTATGTATGTATGTATGTATGTATACAAGATCACGAGATGTATCACTGTGTGATCTCTATTTATTTGTAGAAATACATAACGACCATTTCAATCAACCTTTTGAAACGATGACGAATTTAAACTGCTTACATTGATATGATTGGGAAAGCTGAATATTTCTGCTTGCATGGAATAGAAAAGTTTATTGCGCTTTACTACATGTACAAATTAACATGAATATTATGTAATAAAATTACTAATTCTTACGAAAAATAGTATAGAATATATATTACATACACTATCATGTTTAATGCCATTTTTATTCAAGCGCGATTTATATTTTTCGGTGGCTACGTATATCGAATAATCATACATTTATTCTTTAATTTCGTTATGAATAATTTATATATCATAAAACATTTCTTAGTGATGGATAAATTTGAAATTCTCTATTTAATTTTAAATAAAAATCATAAAGAAATCATAAATTAATTTAGATTAATGATTCAAAATATTTTTCCTGCAAATAATTTGATTTCGTAGGGAAAATATTTTGTTCCATTTAATATGAAACGTTCTTTGTTTGCACACACGTACAGCTTGCTGTAAAAATTGACATCGGCAAATTTAACAAAGTTGCTCCGAGCGATAAACTACTGATGTACGTTAATTGGTGTCTTCAACAATGAAACAAAAATCATGTCTCAAAGGACATTCTTTTCACTCTTCTTCCACATCAAAATCGGAAAGTTAATTCAATACAACTTAACTTTTTATGAAACCGCACACGGAGAACAATTGCTACCACTGAATCTTCAATTTGGCATGAATTTAATTAAAGCCAGGAGAGCAGCTTCAGCAAATTAATAATATGTCACCTGTCTTGCAAATCGAATAAATTCTTCGCTCTGAAAGAACAAAAAAAAAAACTTTCAGGAAATGGCAGACGATATTCTTTTAATGACGATTTAATCTAAAAAGGGAACAAAGCATATAAGGGAATGAGAATACTTTTCCCTTTGTTGCATTTTTCCCATTTTACTTTCCCCTTTCCCCCTACTTGATTGACGTTTTTATCAGTCATCGAAAGTCTCGAGACTTCGGACCAAGACGGCTGCCTTTTTCGATAGGAATAAGAAATTTAGCTTCTCATTCTATTTCTTTCTTTCCACTGTTAGCTTTTTCTAACTTGCAGGAAGTCTGATTTTATTTTCACCCCATCCCAAGGGGAATACATTTCATAATTGAATATATCCATTTTCTTTTTTACTTTCAGAAATTCGATATAGAATTTAATATTTCAAATAAATTTTAAAAATATATGTATCAAGAAATTTCACTTCTATTTTCTTATCACATAAGTTATTGAGTGTGAAAATAATTATAGGAAATGAACTTCATTTTTGGCAGTTAATTTTATAATGCATTTAAGAATCGTATACATATAAAAGGAATTTTATATGTGAAAAGCGTTGTACATCCTCAATACATTTTTCTTTAATTATTTGAAAAAGCATATTTAACTCATATATTTTAAACGTCTCTAATCTCATATAGTTATAAATTTTTTTTCACTATATTAATCTAGATGGCTCCATATATATTTTTATAAATTAATGTTTAAGGCTAACTGGTCGTCCTTATCATCTCATTTCTTATAAGTAAAAAATAAGTTATATTACACATAATAAATATGACATTTAAAAACAAACGTGTATTTTTTTATAATTATAGTAATATTTTAATTATTATTATTAGAAAATTAAAATTTTATAAAAAGACAAAAAATTAATGTTGACTTTTTCCAAAAAGAGCATTTCTGGTTGTTCTTTTATATAAGAACGTAAAAAACATATGCCATATATAGCACACTAGCTCTGATTGTGATAAAAATAAATGGGAGAGACACAATTAAGAGAGATATTTGTTTAAATATGATATTATAAATAAAATAAGTACACAATAAGTTCAGTAATATTTTCGCACTATACTCAATTCCAAAATATTCAGCAATACATTTTGGTAAGGATTTAAAATGTGCAGTTAGCTTTCTGAGTTATAATTTTACATTCTATGTGAAACACTTGCCATAGGTTAATGTCTTAAATAGGGATGTGACAACTAATGCAAAAATGCCGTCTGATTATATCTTAAATATCTTCGATTGATAAGATATTCCGCGAGAAAACTGGTCAGAAAAGCATCCTAACACCTGATAGAGTATGTCGGCTGATTAAAGCTGTGCACAGTATGGTTTATCCTGATGATAAATAACATTCGACACCTTTTAAAGAATATATTACCAGGTGGACTGCGGTCTATTGGTATCGTTAAGATAACACATTGTAAAAATTGTTAATTTGCGATAGTCTGCAGTTGTAGACAATGGTACTGTAACCAATAATATTATATTATCGAGTGATATGCAACTCCACAGTTACAGTTGAATTGCACCAGTCACTAAACCAGTCAGAATTGCACATGATGCCTCAAACAAAATTTTGACTCTTATGAAAAATACTATATTATGGTATTCCAAAGTCCACATGACTGCTTTTCGACATCCTTACAAATGAATTTGATGACTTGCAGCATTTTTAATGGATCTCATGTGTGTAAGGTTTGAGATGTCAGTCGACATGTAGTGGTCCTGCTCTGTGTGAGATTACGTCAAGAATATTTTTCACCTGTCTGCTAAGTCATTAAAGTAAGCCTGTTGATCCATACATGATGAAGTCTCTGTGGCAGTATTGTTACCCTTGTAATATATCACATTCCTTTTTTTTCTGACCATCTTTCCTATAGATTATACAGTGAAAACTTGTTAGGAAGATTCTACCTATTTTTTTGTTTTCCGCCGAATGAATGCACCTCTGGTAAATTGTACTTTTCGGATGAAAAGCCATTGTTGTATTTTTTGGATGAAAAGCATCTTGGAATTCTCAGTACTGAACATTTTTTATGCCATTAAAAATCACTTGCAGCAATAGTACTATAACCTAGAGCAATAATATTAGTTTAGATTCTGTAAATTCCTTCTCTTTTATATCTCATTTCATCTTTCAGAAAATGCAATGCTCTTCACATAAACGCATATTTCTGTGCAACGCATTGCTTTATAAGTTATGTTGTGTAATGTGGAAGTTGGATTTACTTTGCAATTTATGCATTTTTCTGATCACAAATTATGGAATTGCATTTTCGTTTTCACGCACAGTGAATGAAAATTCACTTCTATGAACTTATAATGCACATAATCAGAAATTTGACCGTATAATCAGATAAATGTATTAATTCCAGGGTAGAGGAAGCGAATCGAGTACATGAGTATGAGTGCATTTTTGAATATATATGTACTAATAACAACGCATAATAACATTCAAGACCGAAAATACTATTCTTGTTTTAAATATTTTCGGCTTACTTCATTTGAATAAATTACTTTTTGTATTATTATGTTTTTTTAAAAGTAGGTTAACAAAAATCAAATTATATAAATAAAAAAAAGAAATAGTATTAACTCCATTGCTAAAAACTGTCAACCCTAAATAGTAGTCTTATTATCATACAATATCAATTACCTTTTGGTGACAAAATAAACTCCCAATTTTCTAAATAAATGTTTGACAATATTTTAATTTAAACCACCTTTGTTATAGATATATAGAAAAGGCGATAAGAAATAAAACAAACACACACACACAATTAAAACATTTAATATAAAAATTTAACTTACTCTATAATGTTTAGAACACAATAAAATATATAAAAACTTCAAAGCTTCAACAAAATAGAAATGATACCTTTTAATCTGTATTTAGACTAGATCTTTGAAAATTTAATTACAATTTTCAAAACTAATATTTTCGGAAATAAGTATTATCACATCTGAATTTTTACTTAAGGCTATATGTCTGCTGCATTTCTTTACATTTGCTTAATTATTTATAATTTTCGAGTTTCTATTTTAAATAAAATTGTTTTTATTTAATAATGATTATAATTTAAAATAGACAAAAGGTTCATCAGATTTAATGATTTTGAAAGCAATTTAGGATTGGAATATTTATACAAATAATTTATAGAAAATATTTAAAGTTTATACAAAATACTAACTTTTTTTATTATTATTATACAATTCTACAAATTTTATATTTATATCCCCAAGCAAGTGATAGTTTTTGGAAAAATATTATCGCTAAATTTTTAACAAAAATATATAGTTTACACGATGCATTATAACAATGCATTAATTTAAAAAATATGTTTTATAAATTAATTTATGTATTACCAGAAAAAATCATTTTGATATAAAAGTAAAACTTCAAACTACCATATTCATATATAAATAAAACTTAAAATGTATAACATTTTAAAAACAAATATTAAATCTAGATTTATCAACAAACGAAAGGTGATATATTAAAATCAAAATCTGCCAAAATTTTCTTTCTGTGACCGCAAAGCTAAAAAAATAATATTTTTATAACTTTCTCTAGAGATAAAATTAATTCTATCGGAACTTTTATTCTAACTTTTCTGCAAAGTTTGAAACTAGTTTTCAGAAACACAATCCATCTCTCTAGACTTTGACCTCTTTTCTGTGACTTTAGTTATGCACATCTATCTTCTTCTGGGGTTGCATTTAGATATATTCCATCCATTTATATTAATAATTTCACGACGCATTCTGTCCCTTTATATGCGGATATATCATTTTTCTTCGGCTTGCATTTTCGCGACCCGAACCTGGACGGATACAGTTAAAAATGTATATATACCTTGCGAAACTGAAGCAAAATTTATAGTAAATATAAATTATCATTTTTCCCAGGATTCCCTTTTATTTATGTTCATCTGGCGGAGATGATAAATGAATACCCCGTCGTGATAAATTACTCCCGAATTTAATAATAGAATTACAGTTAAGATTTTTTTTTCTTTTTTTTTATTTAGTTAGAATATAATGATGTATCATCAATAAATTTCCAAAAGCAATTGAAACGAAGGGGGAAAAATACAAAAAAAAAATTTGCACTATCCTTTTTAATTTACAGGAAATTTCAATAAAGTTAATTGAGTTCTCTTGGAAACACTCAGTTTAATAGTTCAGTGAAAATTATTACTCACAATTTTATATTTCAATCATGGAAATATGTTTCCTGAATGAATATTTTTAGAACAGGGCGTTATTCTTAAGTTTGATGTATTCCCCTTTTTTGCAACGAATTGTAAAAAAAAAATTAAATATCAAAAATAGTTTTATGTGATTAGAAACTTTTTTTTTATTTTCTTATTTTTCTTTGATTATTCTTCAACCTTTTATTCCTTTCAGCTTTCGTTTAGATTTGTTTGTTTTTCGTTCAATATGGTTATGTTTTGCAAGCGAAAGCTAATAAGATTAAGGTTCATAGTTCAAAATAGATTGTGAGCCAATATAAATATTCATATACACTAAGTGGAATTGTTAAACAAAAGCTCATACTGTTAACCGCTGGGCTGACAGTACACCTATCCATTTTAAGACCTCACCAAATTATGTATACACACACACAGTATTATATCATATTATAATATATTATATATATATATATATATATATATATATATATATATATATATATATATATATATATATATATATATATATATATATATATATATATATATTGTAATTTTTGACATATATTGTTAAATATCCTTAGATATAACTATAAACTCTTATTACTATATTATTATTAAATACATATTATCTTATTATTATAGTCTTCAATTAAACATTCCCTGGTTTGTGATTAACTTACAGTTCATTTTAATATAGGAACTAAAATAACTGCGGCATCATGTAAAACCCATTTCATAAACTTATGAGAAACTTTTTTGCATGAACACTTCGACTACTTTTCATATATTTATCTAAATACTTTCTAATGATTAAAATTCAAATTTTGTTGTATTTTTAATGTTGCTTTATAATTTCCTTTTCCCAATTCAATTTTTATAATGATTCAGGCATACAAGCTAGTGCTTAGCCTTGCTAATCAGATAGATAACAATGCAAGTTTTAAATCATTTTTTCGAGCATTTACAGATGTTCCATTTAGTTATACTCATTGTATTGCATTTCTTGGACATTTTTAGTTTCTTATTTATATAACAAAATTATCACATCGTGTATTTAAAAAGACTTCTGAAAAGGTTATCAATTATGGATTTCACGTATGATGTTAGGCAACCTCGAAACCCAACAACAAATGCTGCCTTGGTTCCGTTTAACATATTATAATAATATGAAAGTAATTTCGCATTTATACTTTGCATATTTTAATAATTAGTTCTATAAAGTGTTATTGATCATTGATAACCAGTTATATTTTTACTAAGATATATTTCATTGACCTTCATTCATTTAAAGACAGCATCTCTAAAAGTATCACACAAGATACAATAATGACAAATACCATAACTAAATAACTAATAATGACAATATAATTTCACACTATGTAACTCACTGCAATGTGATAAGACTACTTTTGAAGATTAATCATATTATGAAATGACTCTTATATCATTGTCACGGATTCTTTTCGATTATTGAAATCTTTGATGCTGAAATCTTAATGGTTTATGTACATATATCAGAAAAACATCAAGTGACGTTTACGTAATCCGATATGACTGTCAATCAAAGTTTAAAATATTTTATTGGTAGTTACTATGCCGAGTCACCTTCATGAAACGGCGTCAACAACTGGCCTTAATTTGTTTTTCTTGATATTACTGTCTGGCACCGTTTCACAAATTATAAGCATACCATGGACCAATCAGATTAGTCATGCTTATAGACTGCAAGTTTGAATACGGTCAACTGCTAACGAACAAAAATGTATGTCGCGTTTCTCCTTCCTACATGCTTTTTCTGTCTGGATATTTTCGTAAATACAGAAGCTAGGAATTTTGAATTTATATTTGAATTCTTGGTTGTCAGACTTCTTAAATGTTCGTAGTATGGTTATGAGTAGTTTTATAAATATGTAGTATGTAGTAGTTTTATAAATATGTAGTATGTAGTAGTTTTATAAATATGTAGTATGTAGTAGTTTTATAAATATGTAGTATGTAGTAGTTTTATAAATATGTAGTATGTAGTAGTTTTATAAATAATAGTAGTACATTTGATAGAATACGACACTCACATCTTTCTCATACACATGTATTTCTTCTTATGGCGTTTATCAGTTTGTGAACTAGACAGCCACTTCAAATGTGGCTGTTAAGATGACTTTGCAATTTCTTTTAACTTATTGCAAATGGTTAAATGAGTATTTATAGTAAAAACGTTGAAGGTCTAGCAATAACCCAAACCAAATCAACATTTTATACAATACATGGAACAGTTTTTTCGGTGAATGAATTCATTAACTAGAAGGACAACGATCAACAAAGGTAGTTTATATTCATGTATTATAAATGGGACCCATTATGATATATCCATATGACTACAATCTTTATTATTAAAAATTCAAATGAAATATAACGAATCTTTTTAAATAGCACAAAGATGGTCAAATCTGAAGAAGTTGATATTTTTTGTGTAAGATCTATCATATTCAATTCCATATAAATTATTGAGCATCAAGAGTTTGACAATTTTTGCTGACAGCCTATTTGTAAATGCGGTAGCTTGGAAGTTTTTTATGTTTCATTCTTTTTGCACATGAGGACAGCCCACAACGAATGTGATTCCTTCTCAAAAGAATATTTAAATAGTTAAAGCATCCTCTAGCATTAAAGGAATCTGCTACAAGATGCCCATCTTCTTTATCAAAAACAAAGAAATCATATCAACAGTTTTTCAATATTTGTTTTGATTGGGCAATTTAAAAATAAATACTATCATTGAAAATGAAAACAAAAATTTCATCTTGCGTGAGCTTAAACTTTATAAAAAGTGCTTGAATCTTATAAATTCTGCTCATATGTAATTTCTTTATCTTCTCAATAACTACTTTGAAAAGAAAAACCAGTTCTTTTAAAAATAGAATAATGAGAATAAATCCTTAGGTTACCCTGTTTTTACCAAAAACATTCTGAGTTTCAGAACTTCGAAAATGGTTCTAAACTGAATAATACATTTTTTCATACATTTTGAACAAACTACAATGTTTGTCAAATGCTTGTTCTTAATAGAATCATTCCGTTCTTTCCAAAAACTTATAGCAGAAAAACAAATTTCAATTTCAACAAGAACTCTTGAACTTAAATCTGGAGAAATTCTAGTAAAAGTATTTTGGTGTGTTACTTTCGTTTTACCATTCATACCTAATTTCAAACAAATTTTCAAATTTTCACAGAAACAAAATTTTATACAAATCGAATGAAAATGAGGGTGATATTGAACTTTTTTAGGTATTGACGAAAATAGTAGAAAAAAATTGGTGGTTAGATATGAGGATATGGATTATTTTATTCTAGCAGACGACATTTTTTATTAGCCATTTTACGTCGTATAAATTTTAGACTTTGACGTCGAATAAATTTTAGAAAAAATTAAAAACGAGTTTCATGTTAGAAAATCATCATACTCTTTATTTCTATATCACAAAGTGAGTTAAGTAATGTTTACAATTAGAATTAGAAATAAAGATCTGTTTCGGGCCACTATATTCAAATGATTTTCTGACTTTAGCAGAGACTGTGGAATTCACTTTAAAATGAAAAATAATATAAGAAGCAAGTGTCAGATGCACTTGATAATGTCCAAGTCATACTAAACATGTTAACAATGATAATAGCTGTATGTACCAAATGATACAAAAGAAATTTAAAGTTAGGTCTGTCACCATACATAAAATATTTACTGCAGAAATAAAAATGAAAAAAAATGTTTTTCATCTGATTCCTCATAATTTAAAAACTGAAAGAAAGAGTATGAACAACATATTATTTCTTAATTTTTACAATTGGTGATGAAACATACAAACCATATTTTAGCCAAAAAAATAAAGTATTGTTCATACTAGTAAAATGACCACGAGCCATAAAAAAGTTAATATTGGATATTTTTTCAGAAGTTGAGAACAAGTCAAAGCCGTTAGGATAAAAGTCTATCATTGGTAATTGGAGTATGCACCTAAATATTTTTCAAGAATTCTGCAAGAAGTGAATGTTTGAAAATTCCGTTACACATTGGCAATGCATCTTTCATTTACCAGGACTGACAGCTGAATTGCTTCCGCAAAAGCACATCAAAATTTAGAATATTCAATGCAATTTCTTGATCTAATTATGTATGATTTTCTGCTGATATTTTACTACAAAAAATTAAACTTGGAATACATTCTTTATTCTAAAGATGAGATTAATGCATCTGTAAATGCATTTTTTATAGATTCTAAGAAGATGGCTTGAATCAGACTCAATCATTGGAAAATTTCTCATTAGATGTGTGCAGTGGCTATGAGATTACCCCGGACAGTTTAAGAAATTCATTACAATTTTAAAAATCTATGTGTATCTCCAATTATTTCAATATATCCCACATAGAAACATTTTTTTCCGCATGTTACACCTGTCATAAATTTAAATTCTGGTTGGAAAATTAAAAATTTTCCTACTAAATATAGCAAACGAACACTTTTATTTACATGATTATATTTATTATAAAACAGCATTTTTATGGTTAAATTAGGTTTTCATTAAAAGTAAAAAACAATGTACAAAGTGAAATCAAAAGTATTACAATGGTTTGTTTGGTTGTTTTCATTGTTCAACTGTCGTGTTTTACTTATGATGATTAAATTCGACAGGATCTAGTTTCGAAAGTGGATCCTAATCATAAAGAAAATCCACGCCGAAAAAGGAAATAATACCCCAACTTCCTTTTATTATAATAATAAATAATAAAAGGAAGTTGTGGAATTGAAAATCATAGTTATTCAGTTACAAATATTGGATTATATTAAGTAGAAAATAACGTATATATATATATAATGTTTTCTCTAAATATATTTTCTAAAAGTCCTAATTAAAATTAATTTTTAATATTAATAAGACTTTAGAATAGCAAAGCGTATTCTTAAATTAAAATCCTTACTCATTTTTTTTAATCTAAAACATAATTATTGTATTATATAATAAAAGTTTATTTTTAAGTTACACATCAAATGTATAAAATTATGAATATTTGTACTGTTAAACTAAACTAAACTCAGAAGCACGACAGTCCTGAGGGGCCAAAAAAGATATGGGCCTAGAGTGCCCATATGTTTTGTAACAGAGAGGTAAGGGTTGCGAAGCAAATTTCCCTGTAAGGTTATCAACCTAACGCAAAACTCCAATGATTTGGTTCCCAAGCATGCTTGGTACATAGTTTTATTGACCTACTGAAAAGATCAAAGGCTTAATGGTCCAGCCCAAGGACAGAACTTTGGATTGGGAATATGGAGTGATATCACTACGTCAATAGGCTTTCTTTT
>CM057821.1:61995120-62065120 GCA_030067965.1 Latrodectus elegans | reverse complement strand
AGCATGTAGAGTAATGCGGAATGTAATGATGCCTAGTAATCAGTCAGTTGCTCAACAACCATTTACTATGCGTTTTCTTTTGGGGAAGGATGTGGAAATTGTCTAGCCAAAGCATGTGCAAAGGGTGTTTTTATCAGATAAGATTCATACAATACTAGGAACATGCACTCATACATTCTACAGTTGACACAGTTTCGAATTGCTCAAAGAAGGATAAAATACATTAACACAACAAAAATGTAGCAGCCACTTTTCTCACTGAACAAAAGAAGATTAAGACATGCATTTAATGGAATCACATTCAACCATTTTATACAGGCCAGTATGATGATATTAAATGCACATGTCAGTACACGTTCTTCACGATGCGGCAAAATATTGTGGTAATCATCATGATGTTTTAAACAGAAGCGCGATTCATCTGAATATACATAGCGTCATTTCTTTCAAGATACGTTGTTGATTAACCACTTGAAAGTGCTTTATCTATGACGAAGCGTCAAAGATACTAGAAGTCATGGTAGTCATGCTCTCAGCTATCTTGCTGTAAACATCAACAACATGCTTGCGAAGAGGCTTGTTGTCTTTCAAATGATGTCGTTTCAATAATCTGGATTTCTAGTTGGCTGTGGGGCACCAAAAAGGTAAAATTCGTATGTCTGCCAAAAATGTAGACATACGAATGATATATTTACCTTTTTGGTAGAAAATAGAGAATCAAATGATAATGGTGATACAAAAATGTAGGCAAAATTTTCCATGTGACTGTCCTCAACCTGTTGATTCTACATTCTGTACATAGTCATGGAATCTCGAGTGGAGCGATCCACAGAGCAACAACTCTGCAATATGATAAACTGTAATCAATTCACGTACAGTTCAACGTACAGAAACGAGCTGGTAAGTACTTCTCCTTCTTACTTAAAACATCACAAACAATGTAAAAGTATAAGAGAAACCTGTTTTTAATATCAATTTCTTCATATTAACAGAGTATAGACATCGTTCCCAGCATCTATTATTACTTAAAGACTTTGAAAATTAATTATTTAGGCGTGCATGTTTACAGTGTCTTTTTCCTGCCATTTTAATTTCACGTGTGCAGAAATTAACCTTCTTGATTTAATAATTTTAGTGATTAGCGATAGATGTTTCATCAGCTAATTTTGGATTCTACAAAATGTTACTTATTACAAAGTGAATTTAACGATGTTGAAAATTTAGAGCAATTAAAACTGATTTCATATATTGTTCAAAGATAAATTAATCTCATGGTTTTATTACAATTGAATCACAACAAATTATTTTTCTTTCTTTGTAATATAAATCACATTAAGTATTATTGATTTATAAAAGTATAAGCCACGTGCATAGTATTATAATACTAACAAATTATTTAACGTTTGTATCTACTAATAAATTTAAAAAATAATCATCAAAGTTTACGCAATCTTTCAACGTAAATTGAACTCATTTATTAATAATTTTTCAGCATAAATGTAATCAAAATTATATTTTAAAAGATATATATTATTTATACGTATAATAAACTAGAACTGTAACTGCTTTAAAGGAGTATACTGTTAGTATACACTTTACCCATTATTCGAGTATTGTGACTACTAGAATAATTAATGTCCATAGGGAATTTGGTACAGAGTTTAACCCAAATGAATCATCTCGAAAATATGTAAACGAGGTTGCAATGGATGAACCAGAACATGATGTGAATAATTCACAGGATTCATTATTAAACTCACTGTAAAGTGTATAATTATATTTCATATTTTTATCACTTATTCATTAAATGTTTTGCCATAGTATTAATTAAACTAATTTTTAACTTTAATTAAAAATAAATATGATGAATAAAAATTTTGTTGATTACAAATTTTCGTAATTTTATGTTTTTTTAAACGCGCATTCTGTGTGTGTGTATGTTCTATAAAACTCTATATTTTGAAATATGCTACTAGATAATTGTTTCACTTCATCACATTTTTAAATAGGTAAACCACGTGAAATTAGAATGATATTTTTGTCGCATATTTTGCATATGAATAGTCTTCAAAAATGTTTTTACAAATTTTTGTATAATTTGGAATTTTTTTTCCAAGAATGGATTACCATTAGTTACATTAGTTACATGATCAAATATATGCAGCATTTTCATTTTCCAAAACAATTTCAAATATTATAACCTACTATTTTTAAGTGCACAAAAATAAACATTCACTTATTAAATACTTGCAACCTCTTCCAATCTGAGGCGTCTGAGTTACTTTGCTATAGGTGTTCAATTTAACGCATAGATATTCATTGAAAATTTATGCAAATACGTTTGTTTAATATGAAACTTCCTCATATTTAAAAACTATTTCCGATATTATAGTTTAAGTATATTAATCTGCAAGAAAATGAACACTTGTGTTTTTTAAATACTTCCAATTTTATTAAAATGAAACGTACAATTTAATTAAAAGTTCTCATTTCCGTGTACGTATTACACACATTTTTATAATCGTGCACGGACGTTGATGGCATGCTATAAATCTGATTGTTTATTGTACAATAATTTTTTAAATTTTTCTTCAAGTATGTGTTCATTATTTTCTGTAATTACTCATGAATTAATATTTTTGATATATTTATTATTTAATATCATTATATGCATGAAACATTTCATTAAATTAAAATCTGACAAAATACCAATCTTCAAAGGATTGTATTTTAACAAAAAAATATTGATTTTATTATTTGTCTAATTATATAGCACACAAGTTCTGACAATTTAATTTAATTTATTAGAATAATATGTGTATATTCCTTATAAGAATTTTTATACGGAATGTTATTTAAATATATTTTTGTTATTCTAGCTTACTGGTTTGCAAACGACCTTTCAGTCTCTGTGTTTATTCATGAAATAATGAATTTGGTAACAGCACTCTTTCGTTTCACCTTAAAGCTATCAAGAAGACACCAGCCGTACATCAACAAAGTCATATTTGGGTTGGTAAAAATTTGATATTTTCTCAGTTAAGAGCCAACCATTTTAATAATCAGAAGATTTAGGGGAAGAGAATACATATTTCAAGGGCCATGGTTTACATTTACTACATATGAGGATTACTGTGAAATATTTGAGATTACACACAGACGAGAATTTACAAAATAAAAACAATGGTTTAATTTTAAAATACAAAGTATTTTAACACAGAAGACGATTTTTTACTGACTTACTTCAACTTGTTTAGCGTAGAATAAATTTTAAACGGAAGAGAAAATGGAGTTGACAGAGAACATTTTCGCGCTATGATTTTCTATGATTTTAAAGCAGGATTGAATCAAGAAGAATGCGTTTAACGGTTGCAATTAGCATTTGGTGATGAATCTCCAGCTCGTGCAACTGTATTCAGATGGCTTAGAGAATTTAAAAGAGGTCGCCATTTTCATCGGGATGAAGAACATGCAGGAAGGGCGCCGTCGGCAGTAATCCCGGATAATATGTCTGCCATACGAAAAATGTGAATGGATGATAATCGCTGTACCTATCAAATGATACAGAAGGAACTTAACATTGGATCCACAGCCATACACAAAATCATTCATGAAGAATTACATATGAAAAAGTAGTTTGCAGTTGGGTTACCCATAATCTAACTGAACACATAAAAGAGGAGCGTGTCAGAATCAATAAAGAAACTCTTAAACTGTTAAAGGATTGCGGCCACCGATTCATTTCTAAATTTGTAGCAGGTGATGAAACGTACATACCGTTTTTTGACATTCCAACACGTCAAGAAAGCAAAGTAAGGGTCTTTGAAGATGATCCCACGCCGACAATGGTAAAAAAACAACACGCACTGAAAGAGTGATGTTTACCGTTTCCTTCAGAAGTACGGGATTGGTCAAAGCCATCAAGTTGGAAGGACAGAAGACAGTAACAGCAAACTTGTATACCACTCAATGTCTTCCAGAAATTCTACAAGAACTGAATGTTAGGGGACTAATGCTTCACGATGACAATGCATCTTCACATACAGCCGGAATAACAGTTGAGTTTCTTAAACAAAAACAAATTAAAATGATCGAACATCCGCCGTATTCACCTGATCTAGCTATGTGAGACCTTTGGTTATTCTTTAATCTAAAAAAAGAACTTACGTGGACGTCGTTTTCATTCATCAGAAAAGATTGATGTGGCTATAAATGCCTTTTTTTTATCTATTTCAAGAAATGAATGGCTTGCGGCATTTAATCTGTGGAAAATTCGTCTACAAAAGTGCATTGATGCTGGAGGAGACTACTTTGAACACACTTAAAATTTTGTAAGTATAACTTTAAAAGTCTAGTTGTGTCTCAAAATTTTTAGAGTGACCCTCGTATGAGTCATGTGAAAATAATAAGCACTTAACTTATGTAAAGCTACTCTTTGAAAATGTTTGTTTCACCTTACTGCCTTACACAAGTTTTGATTTCAATAATAAGTATTTTATGCAACTACGTTTATGTACTAAGCAATTAAAGGCTTCGTGAATATGAAGTCACTTAATTAGATTAAGAAAGAAGCTGATATAGTCTCATGACTCATACCAGATTTTTCTCAGCTCGGAAGACTTTAAAAATTTTACTCCGATATCACATTATTTAAAATTTGGAAATTTTATTATAAAAACCATATATAAAATTTAAAAACAGTATCAAGAACCGCAAATAAACGGAACAATCTCTGAAATTGTTGGTATTAATATCAGACCTACTTTTGTGATGACTACTTTTAAAATTTAATCAATACACACAACAGTAGCTAATAACAATTACTTTATTTGAAATCTTTATATAAAGTATATGAATAATATCAAGAACACACACACAGAGTAGACAAATAATATCAATTCACGGTGGCGTCTCTTTTATTAATAGATATATTACTTCAATTGAGGCTATTTTAAAATTTTACGAATAGATCAATATTTATAAAAAAAAAAGCTTTTCATTTTTAAAGGCTTTACGTGAAACTGAAGTCAAGCATGTAAATATTATTTTTAATTTATTAAAAATGGGGCGTTTTTCTGGGGGTGCATTTATTGCATAATTGCACAAATGATAAAACGCAACAGATCAAGTTTCTCTTATGAACTGAAATGAAGTTGAGTTCGCAGAATTATAGGAAATCCCCGTCAGGAATACTACATTTTTGACATTCTATTTGGAACAGGGCCTTTGAGCCCTACTTTCTGCCGGACATGCCTTTTCCATTCACTCCGATCGCCACGGTGAACGAACCTTTCAACTTGTCCCGCAGATGGACGTCGAATGGTGGAAAATCAATGTTGGTATTCTGTTGCATCGACAGTTTCATCTGGGTTCCATTCGACTTAGAATGTAAAGTTCTCTGAGTACTTTTCTGCTGTTTATTGTTACTAACAACAAGCATGTGTCTCCGGAATTAATTGGTGAAACGCTTAATTGGTTAAATGCAATTAAATGTATGATATGAAATTTATATTCTTACAAAATTAATCACAATGCTTATTGTTAGATTACGGATTTTATAAATAATAGACTTGTGTCGATTAAATGCATTTTTTCTGATTTTTGAATTACATAAAAAAATACATAATAAAAAAAATTAAAAAACGCTGGTTTTTTTTTTTTTTTTTTTTTTTTTTTTTTTTTAAAAATTTTGATTTTACAAAAGTAAAAAAAAAAAAATAAACTTTAATATTTTTTTTTCCATATGACACGAATTGAGGTTAACACGCATGAAATCAAGAAGGGACAACTATTTTTTATTATATTTGCTAGATTATTTTTGTTAGATATTTTATATTCCAGTCGTAAATTAAATTAAAACGTATTACTTTCAAAATCTAGGATGAATTCTAAATAACTAATTTTTATTTCTAGATAATATTTTATGTATTCCTGGCGTAAATTAATTGCAATATAAATTATTTTCAAAATCTAGGATTTAAACTGAATAACTTATTTTCTTATTAGATGATATTTTATATTAAATGCTTAGATTAAATTGCAGTAAATTATACTTTCGAAAACTAGGATTTATGATAGATAAACAAAATTTGAAGTTTACAATTTAACTATACTGAAAAAGTTTCGAATGGGAAAATTTTGCATTTATATGTTTGTTAGCAAAACTTTATCAGATGCTTATTTCTATAAGCTGAAAATCATTTAGCATAACTAATTGTTTCGTAATATTAAACCATTATCAAGTGACTAAATCGACATCTGAACTAGCACTTTCCTCGCCCCGCTATGCCACACTAGTGGAGTAACATCACCAACACTACATATTTTACGTGCTCTTGAGTCGATGAATGGGTGAAGAGTCATTTTCACCTTAAAACAAATTAGATTGTATCCTACAGATTAAGGTGGCTTCTATACCACTACAATATCCTATGCCGACGATGGATTTGAACACACGAACTCTTAGATTGAAAGTTAGAGCTCTGAATATTCGTTTGCACTTCATTCCAATGTCTAGTGGTGAACGTGACGTATCTTTGACTGTATCTGGTATCGAACTCTCTTTTACCGATCCCTAGAAAGACGATATTTTGAACCAGACAACTGTGACTACCGTAAATTTGTTTGTGCAGCAATTACTGAAAATAAGCAAATGAAATGAACAAATTTAATTCACATAAGCAATTGTTGTAAAAGTTCCATAGACATTAAGAAAATTCTCTCTTTAAAGTTATAGAAGCACTTTGATTACCCAACTCATACACAGTTTTGACGAAATTTAATATTACATTTGTTAATTTAAAAATAATATTTGAGAATCTCTTTATATGAGTTACGAAAAGATAAACGGAAAGAATATTACAAAGCAAATTTACATTTTTAAATTCCTTCAGTAAAGCAAAAGAATTCAAATTCCATGCTATGTAGGAAAATTGTATACGTAATTGTGTGTATTTATTCTATCAATTTAAAATTTGCACATTCTACCTAGATAGAATAAATGCAATGACTTATAAGGTTTTCACATGTGTGTGCCGTGAAGAAATACAACATATAATAATATATAAATGCCTATTATATTGCACGTATGTATTATCCTAATATGCAGCATAATACACATCGATGTATTTAGGTGTTATAATATATATACAAATATGCATATTGTCAGAGTATGTTTGACTGTAAATGTATGCTTATTTTGACGGCACTACGAGACATATTTCAGAAACTCGTTGATGAATCAAAACAGGAATTTTTTTGTTTGTGCATTTTCATACAAAACAGACGATTTCTGCTCAAAGCAGCAAAAAATGGTTTTATAAAGCAGAATTGAGTAATCTTATTTTTTGTTATTTAACACAATAACAAAAATACCGTCATTCTTTTCTTCATTTAGTTCTTCCTTCTTTTAGTTGAATTTTATTTAAATTCTAAAAAAAATTAAAATAGGCTTACTCTTTTTTAATTTATTATTGTTTTCAAAAAAAGAAATACGTTTTAACCTAAATAATTATAAAATATTGTCTCTGTAAAAATTGATAAATTTATTTTATTTCAAACATATACTCTTATTTCAACAACATTAGAACGTCTTTACAATTTTCCTTGTTATAACAAAGAAAATCGATACTTCATAAGCGTTGGTATAAAGGAAAAAAAAAATGTGCTAAATATATTTTTCCATTAAAATTGTCTCATTTAAAAATTTAGATGAAGACTTTGAATGAAAGGGAAAATTTGTTTACCCTATGTTTTATGTTTAGGAGGATAAGGAAGAGTTATATTTATACATTTGGTTCATCCTATCTCTGTCCTTCTACTATGAACATGCATGTTTATTGTAGAGTGTGCTTGGGAATTGTTTCTCTCGCCATACATAAATACACTTACTTGAAAGTTTTTCACTCTTGCCATACATAAATACACTTGCTTCAAAATTTTTCATTCTTGCATTACATAAATGCACTTTCTTGAAAGTTTTTCTCTCTTGTCATACATAAATACACTTACTTGAAAGCTTTTCACTCTTGCGGTGCATAAATACACTTGCTTGGAAGTTTTTCACTCTTGCGGTATATAAATACACTTGATTCGGATTTTTCACTCTTGCGGTACATAAATATACTTGCTTGAGAATTTTTTATTCTTGCAATTCCTAAATACACTTATTTGGAAGTTTTTCATTCTTGCGGTACATAAATACACTTGCTTGGAGGTTTTACTCACTTGCTTGGAGGTTTTACACACTTGCTTGGAGGTTTTATACACTTGCCATACATAAATACACTTGCTTCAAATTTTTTCTCTCGCCATACATAAATACACTTACTTGAAAGTTTTTTACTCTTGTCGTACATAAATACACTTGCTTCAAAATTTTTCATTCTTGCATTACATAAATGCACTTTCTTGAAAGTTTTTTACTCTTGCCATACATAAATACACTTACTTGAAAGCTTTTCACTCTTGCGGTGCATAAATACACTTGCTTGGAATTTTTTCACTCTTGCGGTATATAAATACACTTGCTTCGGATTTTTCACTCTTGCGGTACATAAATATACTTGCTTGAGAATTTTTCATTCTTGCAATTCCTAAATACACTTATTTGGAAGTTTTTCACTCTTGCGGTATATAAATACACTTGCTTCGGATTTTTCACTCTTGCGGTACATAAATATACTTGCTTGAGAATTTTTCATTCTTGCAATTCCTAAATACACTTATTTGGAAGTTTTTCACTCTTGCGGTACATAAATACACTTGCTTCGGATTTTTCACTCTTGCGGTACATAAATATACTTGCTTGAGAATTTTTCATTCTTGCAATTCCTAAATACACTTATTTGGAAGTTTTTCACTCTTGCGGTACATAAATACACTTGCTTGGAGGTTTTACTCACTTGCTTAGAGGTTTTACATACTTGCTTGGAGGTTTTACACACTTGCTTGGAGGTTTTACACACTTGCTTGGAGGTTTTACACACTTGCTTGGAGGTTTTACACACTTGCTTGGAGGTTTTACACACTTGCTTGGAGGTTTTACACACTTGCTTGGAGGTTTTACACACTTGCTTGGAGGTTTTACACACTTGCCATACATAAATACACTTGCTTCAAATTTTTTCTCTCGCCACACATAAATACACTTACTTGAAAGTTTTTCACTCTTGCCGTACATAAATACACTTGCTTCAAAATTTTTCATTCTTGCATTACATAAATGCACTTTTTTGAAAGTTTTTTACTCTTGCCATACATAAATACACTTACTTGAAAGCTTTTCACTCTTGCGGTGCATAAATACACTTGCTTGGAAGTTTTTCACTTTTGTAGTATATAAATATAATTTATTATATACAAAGGTTTTCCCAAGTAGAGGGTAGATGTGCTATTACCTAAAATAACTATTTAGCGATTACACTGCCTACTACACGATGTAAAAAAATCGTCCTTTTATTTTGCGCAGTTTTTTTGCATGAAAAAAATTTTACTATTTGGAAACAGTACAGAGTCTGCATTTTCACTTTTTAATATCATCTTATTAACATCTTTATAACAATTTTGCTTTAAGAACTTAAGAAATATTTATTGAATTGAATTTTTATTGTTGAATTGATTATGAAATAGAAAATAACATTTAAACTCGACAACTACAATAACATAATTTACAATTTACAGTCATATTGTGTAAATAATTATCTTAAAAGTAACATTCCAATTAAATAAATTTAAATCTCTTGTTTCTTTTTAGGAAAATTAATTGTGAATATCGTTTACAATATTTATGTTTTTTCTAATCTTTGAATTTGTGAATATGTAAAATGTGGTCAAAAAAACTCGAACAATGAAATTTGATATTTGGCATCAAGGTAACTATAAATACTAAAATCCAGTATCATCATAACAAAATAATATTAGCCTATACATGGCAAAGGAAATTAAAATTTAAATAATAACCAATAACATTCGTTATCTAGATAAATATATATCATTCTGATCTAACTTATAACGACATTATTTGCATTGAAACTAATCATTTCTCTTACTCTTAAAAGAATTATTCAAAATATCATTAAAATGTTTTAAATCTTTAATAAAAAAAATGTATATTTAATAAAATAATTATATATAGTTTAGTTTTCCGTTATCAAATTGTTGTTTATATCAAAAACCGAGATCATTATAATATTATTCAATTAAAAATCACTTTTGTCGTCCTCATTTAGCAAAGTTAAACATTTGTAAAAAATGCCTCAACAATAAAAATACAGATAAGGAAGTTGGAAATATGTAACTTTGTACCTATTTTATGAATTTTTTCTATTAAAAAGGTTTTTCTGAATTTGCACTTCTCTCTTTAACAGTATTAAAAAAACAAAGCTAATGTATTCCTATGTCTGTCATATCCCATGAATCTATAAAAAAAGAAGAACTTAAATATCTTCCAGATGAGCAAACATGGAAAAGAAAAATCTATGTATTGGTTTTTTATGTTTCCCTTTTTATTCATACTATCTGTCTTCGGTATCATTTGCAGAGTAATTTAAGGGAATGTGGCCTAATGTAGCGTCTTCAGTCGCCAAATTGATTCGATAATTTCCTCCATAGCTTAAAGAATACAAATGGAAAAGGGATCTGGAGCCAAAATAACCTGCACGGCTTAACAGAATTGGGGAATTGGGAATTTCCAAATGAGGCCCGAAAAAGAATTTTTTTCTACTTCTTTTTCCCTTTTCTCATTCCTACATTAAACGTTGTAAATGGAAAACAATCCTTTAGGGATACCAGAATGGCGATAAATCTCAATCCTAGATAAGAAGATTCGAAATAGTTTTAAAGACAAAGTTTAATTTTTAAAGGAGTAAAAGTATAATTGAGGTGTAGAGACTTAAGTAATAAGATTTAAATTTGAATAAACTTTATGTTTTTAGCGTAAACGGATCCAAATATTTAAATAATGTTCAACACGATCAGCATATCAAGTGAGGGGAGTTTGGCGATGTGTTTCAATTACCCAATTGAGACGCTTAGGGATTTTGATCAATTGAATAGGGATTTTTGTTGATTAAGCTTTGATAATTAAAAGGACACGAAAACCAAATTAGAAGCGTTTTATTCATCTTTTCTTTCATGATACTCATTGATTTTTTCTTCAAAACTTTTTTTAATTAGAAGAACACTCGCGAAAAGAATTAATTAGTTAAGAAATAGAAATTTATTTTTGCTATGACCCTAAGAAAGTTTAGTTCTAATGCTTGTAAAATATATATTTAATACAATGTTGCTATATGGAGTTGTTATGATATTTGATCAATATTTCTGTAAACGTCATTTGTTATTTGGTGTTGTAAGTGATAGTATGATATTTGATACATATTATTATGTCTTGTACAGTACTATTAATTAATAGAATTATATTCTGTACGACAAATTGCTAAAAGTATTTTGGCGTTTGAGATAATATCACTGATGGAAATATATAATATTTGATACACAACATTGTTAGAATTTATACGATCGATGGCTTGTACAATTTTTGTTATTTGATAGATTGATATTTCATTAAGGAAATGTAGTTAGAGATTATTTGCCATTAGATAATTATTAATAATATGTTAACTGATAAAATGTTGTTAAAAATAGGATGTTTAAAGCAATGTCACACTCACAGTTGATATAATGATATTTCACACAAAAATTTTAAATGCAATTTGACATTTGATAAAACATTGTCATTCATAGATTCTAATTTGATATAATATTAATAGCAGGATATTATTTTCTTATTCATGAAAAATAACTGAAATTGCCTTTTTCTTTCAATAATGTAAAACAACTAATTTCATTTTTATAAATTCTGTGTTGAAGATAAATAAATTTTAAACATAAAATTTGAATATAAATTTTCAATGCTTTCAACTTAAACAATATAATTTCTTAACTAGTGTTTCCCAATCATAAAATATTAATTCATATAAAAATATTTTTACATTGTTTAATTTTTAAAATTATTTCTTTGAGATGTAGTAATCAAAAAAATGAAGCTAAATTTACATTTAAAAAACAAATATTATGAAGAAAGGAAATTTTATGTAACTGAACGATATTGAAAAGGTTTAAAAAATATTAATCCTGTACATAAAAAGAATGCAATTTGAAAAATTTTATTAATAATCTTTTCTGCCAATTTTAATCGAAATTGATACACACATATGCAATAAATTAATATAAATCTTTGAAAAAAGTGAAGATATTTAATTCAATTATAGTATATATATATTTATATTTCACATTTTAGTATAGTATATCTACTAAAAGAATTGTGGGTACTAACGTATTATCCTTATTAGTATTCGAGTTAGCCATTTACAACGAATGGTTAAGCTGAGAAAGGTGGCCAACAGGAAAATTTGAAAAGAAGCACATGGTTGACAATTCAGCGCCTTAAATACTTGCGACAATAGGATTGCGTGCGATGAAGTTATAGCCAATTTGGCTATATCTTGCCAAATTGGCAGTAACTTGGTCCCGGAGACTGGCATGGGTTGTGATAATACATAAGTTCCGAATTGTGATCTGTGTGTGTGTGTGTGTGTGCGTGCGTGTAGTATCAAGTACGATGCAGTATCAAGATCAAAAGTTCAAGTTTTGACAGAGTTATTTGAATATGGTCCAAAATTACTTGGGGGGTTACTGGGCTTAGTACCTTTGGTCTATAGAAAAAGACAGCTGTAAAAGTATAGCAAATACCAAATCTGAATTGAGAAATAAACAATAACTAATAATTGCATTTAATTATTATTTCAAAAGGATTAAAGATAATTTTAATAATTTTTAAAGAAGTTTAAATGTGAAGTATATATATATATATATATATATATATATAAATATATATATATATATATATATATATATATATATATATATATATATATATATATATATATATATTTATTGTCAGTTTTATGAGGACTTCGATAACCTGTATTAGAAGACATTGATATCATATAGATAGAATTATTGTACTTGATACCTAACATAAAAAGAAACATTCATATCAAAAGTTCTGTGAATGGTCTACGCTCCTTCTCGTGGTGTAAAATAAAGTGAAGGAAAAGATGCTAGCATAGATGTCGAACTCTTCTTTTGACCATGTTTTAGAACTACGCGCTGCTAGTTTTATTCAGTGACCTAAATGAGCAGAAATTGGAAAGCAAATATATACCATAAAACTATTTTTTTAATAACTAATATTTTAATGTAAGTTAATTTTAATAACTATTATTTTCTGAGCTGTGATTATAAAATATAATTGTTTGTTTAGTTATCTAAACAAATTCGTGCTCTTTAAGAAAAACATACTTCTGGAGTGAAATTCACTTTATGTGAATGAACAAATAAGAATACGAATCAAAGAAAGGATTGTGAGCCATATGTATTCACTCTCTTCGCTATTTCCCATCTAAAGATTTTTGCACAAAGTAAATAATGCATTTTGTATCGATAATTGAGGCAAGAACAACCCAAGAAATTTTCGCTAATAGAAAGTAAATATCCTGATTCGTATTTACTTAAGGTTTCGAGCAAGTTAATGATTCCTTTTAGTGTCTCAAGTTCTTATTTAGGAGAATATTTTCTTGACGATTAGAAGTATACAGAGAATGTAGTTAATTTTTTTCATCAAGCCTAAATGCGATTTGTAAATAAGACAATCTTAATTCATTCTAAAACATTTTTACTGCATAAGGGATGTAATAATTATAAACATATTCAACAATCTGTTAATTTTGTTAAAAGTATTAAATCGAATGAAATTTTAAGCATTACAACATACTGAATATTAAAGTAAGTAATTGAATCTATATGATAGAATTACTTAGTATGAGTGCTAAAGTTAATTAATTTCGCAATAGGTAAAGTCAATTACGTGGCAGTGAATGAGGCGAATTTCTTAGCATGGAGTTGAAAAAATTCATAATTGCAAATATTCAGTTTAAATAGATGGAGTTTAAATGTGAAATTTTTTATTTAAATTTATTCAATGTTTAAATGTATACCAGATTTTTAAGCTTAAATAATTTTTTTATGTAACGCCCAAATAATAAGATTTTAACTTTTCAGCCCTATTACATAGTGGGACCGCCATAAGGTGCTTCAAAAGTGGGTGGGTTTTCGTATTTAAGAAACAGGGGGAAAATCGTAGACGTAGTCTTGGCAAAGTACCACTAGAGGCATTATTTCACATTGCACTCATTGCGACCATTATCTATTTATCATAGCATCCACCTTTGGTTGAGTTGGGATTTGAACTCACTACCTTATAACAAAAGCGTCCAACAAGATCAACAAGGCCACCACAATCCTTTAATCTGAAATTATGAATAACTATTGTTTCATTTTACATTCATGTTTTTTGTTTTTCCTTAGTATTTTTCCTCCTTTATTTTAGCATTTTTCAAATTAATGTAACATGTTTTATATTTAAATCAGGAAAGCTCTCAAACCAACCCCGCAAGATGTTTTCATGTAGGAAATAAAAACTGAGCATCCATCAATCAAGCTTAGTGGTATCAAACCTGTAAGCCTTTACACTAAAGAATGCTATATTACTAAAAAGCCATAGTAAATTTTCAGGGTGTAATGCAAATATTTTTTTCGGGTTTCATTAAATGCATACTTCACTTTAGCGGGAAAGATTTTTTTTAATATAGTGCCATATAAAGTGACGAGCATAATATTCCATCTTGATTCATATTTACATTTTGTTTTTAATAAACCCTTATACAAGTGTGTGCTAAAATCTTATTTCACTTTTTTAGTTTTGGAAAACCGACAGTTATGATCATGAAAATATTCCTCCACCAGAACGTTCCAGTAGGTTACAAGATGTCTCCTATCAGTGTCCCCATAACACAACGACCCTATCTCAAGCACCAAACGAGATTGGGGCTATAATTAGATGACAAAGTCAAGAGCACAAAAAATTTAGTACTTCAGGAAAATTTACATACTGTCAATTGAAAAAGAGAGCGTACAATGCAAGTTAGTTTCTGCATTGATTATGTCTCAACATTATTTTGTCACACAGAGTATAGGAAAATAATATTATCAAAGATTAACTTCATAGTCCATATTTGCATCGAGGCTAAAGAAGAATATGCATTAGCATATTTTCCTGCTCATAGCCCAGAGTTGGACTTTAATAATTAAGTGGAAACTTCTGGGTGAGATTTTCGTAATTTAGGATCAGGAACCAAGCAGTAGACTGCCCAACACGTGATCTGCAACTCTCAAAGGTATCATTTCATTTGGAGGATATTGCGGTCACTACCTATTTAACGTGACCTAACGCCTTTGGTGAACACAATGGATCTTTAATTAAGTCTAGATTCAAACACACTACCTTAAAGTCAGGAGAAAAATGATTTAATCAATCAGACTACCATTGTCAAGCTGAAGAAGACTATATTGATCATAAATAATACATGTATCTTGTGACAATTATTTGATCATTTCTGTGCATTAAAGGAAGTCATAAGTAAAACTGAACTTTATACATATTCTTTTTTTTTTTACAATTTTACTTCATTTACTGAAATGTCAATATAAGCAGCAAAAAAGATTTAACACACACGCACACAATGTTTGTCGTACCTATTTTAAGTAAAGATCCAAAAAAAATAGTAATTAATAATTTAATTCGATACATCTTTTCCTTTGTTGACATAATTGACTAGTTCAAAACACATTCTGCTTAATTTTTTTAATACCAGTGGAAAATTAAATCCGTCAATCTGTAGACAAAATTTCATATCCATTACACTTCCAAGTTTACCTATACTAGTGTATTAAAAAACGTTTTACCAAAGACTATGTAGCTTTGACTAATAATTTTTAATAATAATTTCAAATATAACTAACTTTGTCGAAAATGGCGCAAGTTTATTTAATTAAATACAATCCTGCTTATTGGTTATTCCAACGAAGCTTTCCTTGACTAGTTCATTACCAGTCTGGAATAATTGACCCCTAGCATCGTCCAAATTAGATTGTATAACATTACTTATGAATGCAAATGTTGTAAATTCCAGGTCCGGCTGACGTCCGGCAATCTGCATCTCGGCTCAGTGGACTGTCTTAATTAGCCACTCCTTCCATTGATTAATGCCTTCGGTTCGGACCAAAGGAACGCGACTTTCCAATGTGCGGAAATGATAACAAGCAAAGATTAAATCCATCGTCATTTGTTCGCAGTTGACAATCAATTCATCAACCGTAAAAATGTATTTCAACAGCCATGTTCTTTCTCTCTCTGAAATTAATCATCTCTCATAATTGATGACCTTTGCTGTTTTCAGATGCCTTCTTCATTGTCGGTTAAAGTAATAATTTTCAATTTCCATTACATAACAAGTAGATTCCGTCGGAAAACAAGACTATTGAATAATGAGGGTTTAATTCAATTTGGAGTTTGGATGTAATGCTAATCAGCCCACTTTAGTTTCGTTTCAAAATTTATTGCTAGTTGTTAGTTACATGTTATTTAATAAGTAAAATTTGTCACTGAAGAATTCCATTGCGATACTTTTATATTCTTGTTAAGTGAGGGTTTGTTAATTATGAAAATTCAGTTTTTAGTGTTGTCATTGCTTAACGTCAATTTATTTTTTTGGATTCTTCGTCAAATTAAAATTTTATATTTACCAACAAAATAACAATAACAAATTTTAATTTATCATTTGCAAAAATGTTATAAATAATGTAACTTGGTTAATATCAATTTAACTTATTTTTTCTAAGCAAACTATAAATCAATTTTTTTTCCATTAATCTATTTCTTTTACATTAATTTTAATTGCTTTCATTAATTTATATTTCAAGAATAGATTTTTATCATATGCAGCAGAGGTTATCTTTAAATTGTTATATTTCATCTATAATACATTTGAAGGTTTAATTAAATTGAATTCATCATTTATTTTTTTAATTAAATACAGAATAAGATATTTTTTATCAGTTTCTTCAAAAATTTCTCAAAAAAAGTAAATTTATTGCAAAAAATGAAAGATTTTGGAAAAATGAGTTCTAACAATAATTTACTGTCAAAGAACAAATAAATATTTCTTATATAATCCTTACTTACATAAATTTTAATTCTAATCTTCAATTTGAAAATTAACATGTAGTACAAATATAAGTCATTATTGAATTATAAGCCAATCAAAGCATGGTACTTATGTCAAAGAGCTAAATTTCCTTTCTGTAATGATTCTGCTTGAAATTTCGGTACAACACAATTCCATTATTCTATCACTTTCGAAACACTATCAAATGATGAGACCAATTCTTTATCTGGTACAACACATTGTGAGTGATATTGGACTTGATAAAAAAATTTTAAAATGCATAAATCTTCTAAACATGATGGTTTTCATCTTGAGCAGGTATCTAATCCATTATCTTTGTCGATTGAACATTGATTTTGCCGACGAAACTGCCGATGCACCTTAATTAGCTTGTTTTAAGTATTTTAAAATATTCTTCCTAATTATAATCGTATTTATGTAAAAAAAATATTGGCAACACGTAAATGACAGTATAGCGGTTTAATGCTTCTTAAAAGCATTTTTTTTTTCTGAGATAATTGGCCGTATTCCCTAGCCATGCACCAGAATACTCAGAAGACTCTTTAGTACACACCAGTACATGCAGAAGTGCCACATCTAACTCCCATTTTTCAACAATGACCGAGATCAAACACAGGACTTTTTCTTTGCAAAATACTGTCCAATCCATAAGGTTATCAGAAAATTTCGTTCGTGAAATAGATGTATCAGCAAATCATTACAAAAATGTATTATTTAATTTTGATTTTATTTAGGACATTGAGACCAATTTAAGACCGGGAAGGCTGATCCAAATGTAGTCATTTCTAGAAAGAAATTCAACTTTGAAGTGTGGAACTGAAGATCATATTAGAAACATTCAAATATTAGGTTGGCAAAAAGAAAACAAAAATCAGAAGAGCTTATATTTTGAGAAAGGGAAGATGTTACAAGATGACTCATTAAAAAGTAAATTAACCAATAAAAATATACCCAGTCAAACATTAAACTGCAAGAAGGGAGAAGGCTAAACTATCAATATAAATAAATTATTTTAAATATAAATTTGAATATTAATTTTTTCTTTAATCTAACTTAATTAATTGAAATATAAATTTATACACACACACACATATATATAATCTCTTTTTGTTAACTCTTATCATAAAATATGAAAATTCAAAAATAAATAAATAAATAACTGTACTTATACATTTTCATATTTTGAATTGTTTCAAATTCAAAATAATCAAACTTGAATATTTTACTCCAGGGTAAAATATTCAAGAGTAAATTTTCCATCATGAAATTATTTTTGTATAAAAAACGAAAATATAAACAAATTAATTAACACGTATCCCCTAAAATATTTTACATTTTTCTACCTTTATAATTTAAAAAAATATTCATATTTTTGTTAAGCATTGGATCTTTTAGGCAAATGATCTTATTCTTAAAGTGTTACTTTTAGCATCATACACTTAATATTTAAATTTAATCAGATCTGTATGTAATAGATTTTTTCCCTTTAATATTATATTAACTAATTCTCTGTAAGTTATACATTCGTAAAAAACATCTTTTTTATTAATTAATATTCAAGCTGTTTTTCCTATTTATTTTTTATAAATTCCTTTTTATTTTCCCTTTATTATGAGTTGACACATTTTAATAAGCTTAATGAGATATCATAGAATCAAGCTCAGAATAATTATTTTTTATTTAGTACAGAAGAAATTCAAGTATCTTCTTTAATCCATCAATAAAATTCCTTAATTTTTATAGGTAATGCAAATAAATTAAAATGATACTTTACACTATTTCTTCTTTTAAATATATTATATTTGAAATTAAACATAGTATAATTTAATAAAATAATTTTTTGCATTCACAAGGAAAACGTACTATAAAATTATATATATATTTATATATAATAAAAATGGACCACCGTGTACTTTCGATGTCGACTTTAAATAACTAATCAAAAGTGCAGGTGGCAACATAGTGTTATTGAGAGTATATAAAGAGTGCGTGAAAGCCTCGAAAAATGATGTAATCATTGGCGTAATGAAGAAACGAAGTGATTCATCCGACGTCCAAAAGGTCATTGCATTGGCTATCGATTCAATGATTGAAGTTCGGGTGCCACCGAGGTAAAAGTTTACTATGCATAACAAAATGGAATTGTCCAATATTAGTGACGAGACAATTGTGGTGCACCACGGACCATTGATGACAAAGGTGAAAGACGGCTGCAGAGAGGCGTTCAGACTTACTGACGTCATACCATTGAGCAACTTACTGTCCAGATGAACCAAAGAGCTACCAACAGTGTTTCAAAGACTATCGTTCAGCGAAACTTCCGAAGCAGACGCCTAGTTCTCGCACCTATGCTGACCATTGGTCAATGGTGAAGACAGTTGGAATTCAATAGCAAGTACTGCAACTGGATGTGCATTGAGTGGCAGCAGGTAACGTTTTCCAATGAATCATATTTTATGCTCCATCGTACAAATGGGTGTTGGAGTATACGACGTGAAATTTCTAAAAGCAAACACCCTACATCCTTTATCGGAAAGGTCCAGACTGGAGGTGAAAGTATTATGGTCTGGAAAATGTTTTCTGACATTCCCGGGGTTCATTCATCATTGTGAAAAGAACGTTGGATTTGTCAGTATTTGTCTTTATGAACCACTAAATATACAGTTTCTCCCTCAGAATAATGGCATCTGCCACTAGAACAATGCATTCAGCTGGTTGTGTATGTGAGTAGTTCGAAAAGCACCAGGATACCGTTCTACTCAAACTGGAAAACTGACCATATATATATATATATTCTTATTATTTTTATTACTTTGTGATTTTGTTTTTGATTTTTAAGAGAATCAAGGGCTTTTAATTATTCCTGATGCTAAAAAAAATTCAAAATCCTTATTATAATTAATTTATTATATTTTCTTCCGATACACATATTTTGCTTTTGCAAGTATCTAGTTAACAAATTGCTTATCTCATTATATAAAAAATGCTAGATTCACGAGACTTATTTTTTCATCACATAAGTATAAAACTTTACTCAAAAAAAAAATTTTATCGAGTGAGAAATATCTTTTATGCATAGTTAAGAAATGTTTTTTCTATGAAAAGGTATTTTACGTCAACAAATTATATAAAAGTTTTTAGTTTCTTTATGTTTTTTACATTAAAATGTTAAACTCAATGCTTAGCACGGGGAGTCTTGCCTTTTTTTTACCAACCGCCCACTTAAGCACATCTCTATTGATTTTAACTGTTTTATTTAACACCCACCAGGTTGGTAACAAATTAGTTTAGCTCAGCTTTAAAGAAATGTGAACATTAGTGCTAAAAATAATATACTGCTGTGCACTAGCTTTGGGAAGAAAGTACTCTCTGTTTAAAAATGCATTTATTTTACATTTTAGTGCAAAATAAATCCACAATCTATAATACCATTTTCAAGCACAATAAAAATTTATATGCATCAAGATCTGTATATTTATGGTAGAAAAGAAGTGTGATAAATAATTGAATTTCGCGTCTTCAGAAAGCATCATCAAAACATATTATCGCCAAGCATTTCAGACATTATTTCCTAAGATTATACTTTTAATTTTCAATAGCAGCTTATGAAGAACTTTGAAACATATCATATAATTATATAATCAAAACTAGTTTAGCTGGAAGTTAAATAGGCAACAATTTTTTGAGAAATGGAGTCACAATTAAGCATAAACTTATCACCACATTCAGGATTCTCAACTTATCATCCTATTCAAGATTATCAACTTATCACCACATTCAAGATTATCAACTTATCAACACATTCAGGATTATCAATTTATCACCACATTCTGGATAATCAACTTATCATTACATTCAGGATTATCAACTTTTCATTGCATTCGGGATTATCAACTTATTACCACATTCAGGATTATCAACTTATCACCACATTTTTGAAGGTATTACAGTGCATTCTATTGATAATATTGGTTGATGAAGAGGAAAAAAAGCAAATTGGATATATTATGGATATACACTACTGGCCATTAAAATTGCTACACCAGGAAGAAATGCAGAAAACAAAATGATATTTATTGGACTAATATATTATACTAGAAATAACAAGTGATTAAGTTTTCAAAAAATTTGACTGGATATATAGATCCTGAGAAATCAGTACCCAGAACAACCACCTCTGGCAGTAATAACAGCAGTTATATGCCTGGGCATTGAGTCAAACAGAGATTGCATTGCATGTACAGGTACAGATGCCCATGCAGCTTCAACACGATGCCACAGTTCATCAACCGTAGTGACTGGCGTTTGGTGACGAGCCAGTCGCTCGGCAACCATTGACCAGACGTTTCCTATTGGTCAAAGATCTGGCCAGGGCAACAGCCGAATACGTTCCGTATCAAGGAAGGTCTGTACATTACCGACAACATGCGGTCGGGCATTATCCTGCTGAAACGTAGGGTTCCGCAAGACTCGAATAAAGGGTACAGCCACGGGTCATAACACACCAGAAATGTAACGTGTACTGTTCAAAGCACGGTCAATACGAACAAGAGGTTACCGAGACGTGTATCCAATGGCATCATGGCATCCCATACCATCACGCCAGGTGATGGGCCAGTATGACGATGACGAATGCACGCTGCCAGTGTGCGTTCACCACGATGCCGCCAAACACGGATGCGACCATCATGATGCTGTACACAGAACCTGGATTCATCTGAAAAGATGACGTCTCGCTATTCGTGCGCCCAGGTTCGTCGTTGATCACACCATTGAAGGCGCTCTTGTCTATGACGCAGCGTCAAGGGAAGCCGCAGCCATGGTCTCCAAGCTGAGAATCTATGCTGCTGCAAAAGTCGTCGAACTGTTCGTGCAGACACTTGTTGTCTTCCAAACGAATCCGTTTTTGGACTCACGGCTCGTGACGTGATTGCACGATCCATTACGGCCATGCGGATAATATGCCTGTTTTCTCGGCTACTAGTGATAGGTGGCCGTTGAGATCCCGCATGGCGTTCCGTATTATCGTCCTGAACCCATCGATTCCATATTCTGCTAACAGTCATTGGATCTCGACCGACGCGAGCAGCAATACTGCGAAAAGATAAACCGCAATCCCGGTACGCTACAATTCGACCATTATCAAAGGCAGAAACGTGCTGGTACGCATTTCTTCTTCTTACACGAGGCATCACAACAACTTTTCACCAGGAAACAACGTTCAAATGCAGTTTGTGTATGAGGAACCGGCTGAACAATTTCCTCATATTTCCTCATTTAAACACAATGTAGGTGTCGCTACTGGCGCCTGCTTTGTCTGAATGCGCTGAAAAGATAATCATTTGCATATCACAGCGCCTTCTTCCTTTCGTATAAATTTCACGTCTGTAGCATGTCGCCTTCTTGGTGTAGCAATTTTAATGGCCAGTAGTGTATATATATAACAAAAGAGTAATTTATATTCTTGTTGCATTCCTTTTTAGGTTGCACCTATTTCTCGCTTAGCCTCATAATCAGGTAGTTTCGTCAATGTTTTCGACATGACTATTATTATTACAAAATATCAAATAAATGTGAAATATCCATTACATTATGCTAAATATCATGCAAACAATAACGAATAATTTAAGCTTCCGTTTTATCAGTTGTCGAATGTCGTATAATATCATCAATTGTAAGATAACTACAATGGATAACATTGATAGTTTTATTAGATTATTGAAAATAATGATTATCATATCAGCAGTAAGATAATATCATTATCTTTCAACTGATAAAATTATTTTTAGTTGTAAGATAATAATTATTTGCAAATGGGAATTTAAATATAACTATAAAACCCTTTCTTATAAGATTTTTCTTGAATGAAAATACTTTACGCAAATTTTTGCTGTAATCAAAAGCTTGTTCTTACATATCACATGTTCTGATTGAGCAAACGTTATAGTTTCAATAAAATACTGTTTTCTTTGCATTTTTTGAATTCCGCAACATCACCATAGAAGGTTGCAGATCGGAGACATGACTATGCATCACTCGGCGTCATGTTACAATAGTTCAGCGGTTGGATGCCACAAAAAGGAAATACGAATGGCGAGTAAAACAGGATAAACTGCATCGTTGTTTTTGAGGGATGTCCATCTTGCAAAGCGGGTGAGTGATGTTTGCCAAATATTTATTTTTATTGGTTGGGATCCTTAAGATTTGATAATAAGAAATATTTAAAAAAAAGTATGCTTAAGTTTTAAGTATGATTACTAATTTAAAAAGGTTCTTCTCTTGAATAGTGTGAAATTTGTGTATCACGTCGATGATACGTACTAAAACTTTGCGTCAGCAAATGAGAATAAATTTCTGCGTCAGCAGTATTCAATTGAATAGTAGAATTGGGGTGTATCACGCCGTTGATAAATATTTAGAAGTATATAATTACTAGCGTTAGTGAACGAAATAAATTTTTTACGACAGTAAAAAATAAATAAATAATTTTTTCTGCGTCAGCAACATTCAATTGAAATTCAAAGTGGATATAAATGGTTATATTGTATTCCAAAGTATATTGCTTGTTAAAATTATTTTTATGCCAGTGAAATAAATTTTGCTCTATTGATCATTGTGTATTTTATGATTATTTTAATATGTTATCATTGTTCATTTATATGGGTTAAGTATTTCACTAGAAACTGTACGAATTCATTTGTTATTTTTTCTCTCACTTGAAAAAAAAAAGTTATTTATTTGAAATAGAGTAATAACTAATTGTATCATACGTAGTATAAATTTGTTTTGATTTCGATTCACATTTGGAGTCGAAAAGTCTGTGGATGTGATAGAAAAGAACCACACGGTTAACGAAATCGTTACTCATCTTTTTGTTGCTTTTGATTTCTAAAAATAAGATAATGAATATTATTTGATATTTTGAATTTTATTTTGTGCACTGTTATAAATATTTTTTTATTATCGCGAACTTTGATTTAAAAAAGGATATATTGTAGAACATATTTTAAAAGTTTTGTTTATGTTAATAATTATTACAGTTTAATATATTTGCATATTTTTGTGTTTTGATCAAAGATTTGAAAAGAAATTAATGTTTGAATTTTGAAATTATTGATACAAATTTAAATCGAAAGTCTGCTTATAAATATCATTTCGAAGTTATTCTTGTTTTTTTTCTTTAAATTAAGAAATAATTGGGTTTAATTCATTGTGTGCTTATTTTATAATTTTATTAAGTCATTTCCGCAGTAATTCAATTTATGATTTTCAGTTTGAAAATCTAATTTTGGTTGAAATAAAATCAGAACCTTTTCGGAATTTGTTATTTTTGAAATTTTAATTTAATAAATTCATTCAAGGGTGTTAAAATATTTAGCATTAAATATGACTTATTTAGTGAAAGGAAAAAAGTCAGATCTTTTAGTTTTGGCTTCAGAATTAGTCATCGCGTTGGAACCTGATGTCACGATACTGAAAATTCGAGAGCTCATTACTGGTAGTGATTCATATGATCAAGAATTTACTAAATCGTTGTTAGAAACAATCAGCGATACCCGAAAACAGTTAGAAGCAAATGAATTGGTTAGGAAAGAAAGAGAAGTGGAAGCAGAGAAGTTACGATTGGAAAATGAGGCGAAAAAGCAGCAAATGGAATTTGAACTTGAGAAGTTGCGAATAGAAGCAGGTCTAAGTGTGCCGAAAACTGAAAGATTTGCGCCGAATAATATACAGATGGAAGTTACCAAGTCGATGCCTCGTTTTGATGCAAAGGAATGCGATATTCTGTTATACCTTTCATTGTTTGAAAGACAGGTCAAAAGGATAAAAATTGAAGAAAACGATGTGGTTTCATATCTGTTATCTCTTATGCCGCCAGACATAGTGGAATTGATTGCCAGAATTCCAGAAGAAGAATTTGAAAATTATGAATACGTGAAAGAGGTGTTATTAAAGAAATACAAAATGAATGCAGAAGGATTTCGGCAAAAATTCGTTCAGCACCAACGAAGTCCCGATAAGACATGGCGAGATTTTGCTTACGAAGTCACAAACTATTTTCAAGGTTGGATCGACGTACTTGAAATAACTGATTTTGAAGGACTTAAGAGCCTTATAATCACCGACCAAGTTAAGAAAAGAGTTCCTATTGAAATAAGAGACCATTTCGTCGATGAATTGGGGAAGATAGCCAAACCATCACTTTTGGCTGACAAGCTTGATGAATATGAAAGTGTACGCAAGTCATTTAAGAAGCAAACATGTACACTACCTAAATTTCCAACCCAAACTTATAACAAGTATCCATTACAACGGGATAGCAGAAGATATGAGAATTATGGAACGCCTCGTACCAAAAACAAGTATGCAAGTTCAAAATCTCAAGAAGAAATTTCTAATTCTCGTCCTAAGTATGTGTGCTATTTTTGTGGTATGGACGGACACGTGAAGAAGTTTTGCCCAAAACTTTCAAAAAACAAAGCTGAACAAGATGTAAAGAAGAAGTTCAACCTAAATAGAGCTGCAGTGGAGATTTGTGAAGAAAAGGAGGAAGCAAAGCCATCAGAAACGGCTGTAGTGGCCAAAGTAATGTCTCACAAACGAAACATAATTGGTGAAAACTTGTGTAATTTAGAAAGAGTCCAAATAAATGTTAATGGAAAACGAGCAACCACCCTGGTAAATTCAGGAACTGAAATCACCTTGGTTAGAAGTAATATGGTAGATTTCCCTATAGAGAACAAACCATCAATTTATATTAAAGGAATTTTTGGACCTGCAGAGAAATGTCCTTTAGTAAACATACCAATGAGTTTATATATGGGAGGTACGGATGACGTCGTGCATCAAGATGTCCTCTGTGCAGTTGCTCCTTCCCTCGTAGAAATAAAAAATGCGCTAACGGGAACTATTGTTTCTGAATCAAAAATATCCGTAATAGACCATTCCAAAGTTGAATGTGAAGAATTTGATGATGTACGCAAAAAACAAAAAAAGAAAGATATCCTTACTGAAGAATTTACAATGAATGAAGCTTGTGTTGCAGAAGTGGAAAAATATCCAGTGAAACGCACAAAAACTGAGGAATTTCCCAAGAACAGGAAACTTGTAAAGATCTAGAGGAAGCTAGGAAAAATGCAAAGGAGGAAAAAGGAGGATTTTATTTCAAAGACAAATTTTTGTTCCATAAAGAAAAAATTCTGGGAGAAACAACAAACCAATTAGTTTTACCAAAATGCCGAAGAAATGAAGTTTTAAAACTGGCTCATTGCTCTGTATTTGGTGGTCACATGGGAGCAAAAAAGACTGCTATGAGAATAAGATATTCTTTTTATTAGACTGGTCTTTCAAAGGACGTTAAGAACTTTTGTAAAGCTTACAAAGACTGCCAATTGACAAGGAAAATTAAAGTTAAAGATCGAGCTCCTATAACACCTGTGGCGAGACCCGAATTGCCATTTCAAGTGGTAAACGTTGATATGATAGGACCAATTGAACCGCCTAGCTCAAAAGGTCATAAATATGTGCTGTGTGCCTGGTAGATCAGCACACAAGATGGGATGAAGCTGTTCCATTAACAAGTCTTACAGCCAAAGCAACATGTGAAGCTCTGTTGTCAATATTCATGAAAACTGGAGTGCCTAATATTATTGCATCAGACAATGGGACTAATTTTAACCCTGAGCTGACTAAAGAGTTTGAAATGAGAATGGGATCAAGTCCAAGATTTTCTACACCGTTACATCCTCAATCCAATGGACTAGTGGAACGTTTTAACCAAACTTTAAAACGAATGCTGCATCATGTCATTCTCGATGAACCTCAAACATGGCATACCAAAATTCCTTTCATTCTTTGGGCAAACCAAGAAGTGCCAAATAGTACTACTGGTGTTGTCCCATTCCAGCTGGTGTATGGACGCAAACCTGAAGGTCCACTCTCAATTCTAAAGAATACATGGACTGGAGAGTTAGAAGGTCTTCAACATGACACAACTCCAATTTCAGTATATATGGATAATCTCTAAAGAAAACTGGAAGATGCTGCTTTGAGAGCCAAAATAACCTCTGAAATCGAACAAGATAAGATGGCGCATTATTACAACTTGAGATCTTGTTCAAAAACATTTAAACCAGGTGACAAAGTTATTGTCCTTCTTCCAGACTCTAAAAATAAGTTGTTAGCTCGCTGGCAAGGTCCAGGGACTATTACGAAAAAGAAAAATGAGCATTCATTTCTTGTTAACATGTCGGATAACAGTTTTAAACATGTGCATCAAAACAAGATTAGAGAATTCATCGTTGAATCAAACACCGTCAATGTTATCTTCGAAGGAGAAGAAGAATTTGGGGATGTTCAAACCATGCCAACTAGTCATACTGAAAGGTTATTCCATGAAAAACTACATGACTTAAAGATGTCTTATTTGTGTGATAGATAATCAACAAAATCAATTGATAAAGCTTCTTAGAAATTACGAGAAACTGTTTACAAGAGCCTTACAACCAGTGAAGGTTGGTGAACATAGGATAGAACTTTTATCCAATGCCACCATTGTAACATGACGCCGAGTGATGCATAGTCATGTCTCCGAGCCCATCTAATTTTTCTGCTTTGATAAGGTTGATGTTCATCAACTTGCTACATTTAACAATGTCTATTAATTATGTAGTAAAGACACAATTAATTTACCTAGCAAATAGGTGAGGTAACTGAATATTTGTTTTGTATTGTCTCACGAAAGTGTTTTTCATAAATACCGAACAATGTATATGTTACTTATGAAAATTCTAGAAAATGCCAAACACCCAGCTGTATGCGCATGCGGATGAGGGAACTTATTCTCCATTGTTTTACCATGGATATGAACTAGAGTTAATATTTTATATTCAAAAAGAAGAGTATTGTATTATTATTAGATTATGCTGATCAATTATTTTTAGTTTTGCAGTGTATATTTACAAATATTTTTCTTTTTAGTTTCGAATTATTTATTGAACATTAAATTTTTTGTACCATCTACTTTGTCTAGTGGTCAGCGTGCCTGACTTCGGATAGGGAGGTTCTGGGTTTTAATCCTAACTCGGGCATGGATTTATTTTTTTTCTCTTTTGTCTTTGTCCTTTCCTTATATGAATCCCTTGTAAATGGTTGCCTACCTTATAAACGGGTTCCTATAGAATGTGTGTTTTGAAAAAGAGGTAATCCTCACCAAATAACAGTTCAGTTGGAGAAGTGGAACAGTACACACCACATTGCCAACCTAGCTGGCACAAGACAACATCAACAAATTATTTTGTCAATTGACATTTCAATCATGCGAAATATCTTGTAGAAGTTAGTGATATTTTTTATATTTCCTAAGTAATATAGTAATATTATGAGAAAAAAGAAAGATATTATTAATAAATTATAAATTAGCTATGCATAAATCTAACAGCACGAATTGTATAAAATCGAATATAACTTAAACAAACTAATTTCTATTATTACACACTAAATCTTTAAATGCCGCTTGATTATGTAACTTCAAAAAATGTAAATGTTGAATAGTCTATTTTGACGAGTGAAATACTGTAATACTATTTAACTCATTACAGTTAATTGCAACTGTTAAAAATTTAATCTTTTAAATGATGAATGACTGCATAACATCCAAAGATATTAATGTTAAAGCTGATAAATAATTAATAATGTTTTTTTCAATCTGACTCCAACTTTTCAAAAAGCTGCATATTTTGAAGATTTTTCATTGCATAAATGATCAAATATAGCTCTGTTGAAAGAAACTTGACATTTCTTTCACTTCTAATATATTCCCACGTCTACAAAATTTAAAATTAATGCCTTACACAAATATGACACTCATAATTAGTTCAAGTCAGATTAAAACCCCAAAGGCAAAATCAAAATTTAAAGAGAACAACATCAAAGTTGTAACTCCTTTAAGCACACTAAACGAAACAATTACTCATTCGAACGTCAGGAAATTCCAGCATAATTATCAAAATCCCTTTAACCTTATTCATCCGTTAAAGTGTTAAGATTGTGTTTTTTTTTCTTTCTTTTCACAAAAGAACCTGTACTACATTCTTTTAAAAGCATGCCTTCAAGGTAGGGAAAAATGAGAAATAAAAAATATATATAATTCCAGAGGTAAGTGATTAAAAAGTCAAGAAATTTTTTTCCCTTACACACTCCGCTCTTTGCACTTGAGTATTCAATAAACAATTTTAATTACCATCTTAAATCGTGGGTGTGAGTAAAGTTGGTTGTTAATTAAAAAGTTTTTACACCAAGAGCCTGCGTGAAATGAAAGAAAATAATCAAAAGATTAGAGACGGACCACCATGGTGCTAAAGATTCGTGTAAAGTAAACATCGCTTTAGCAGTCCATAAATCAGTGTGTAGGAAAGAATGTTACCTAATTGTTTTTATTTTTTTTCTTGTTTAACAAGGATAATTCCTCATTTATAAGGGTTTACATGCTAAAATAAATATCTTTTACAGTGGCGAACCTTGTTGAAAGAAAATCTTGTTTTCATATTAAAAGTTTTTATCGTTACATGTTAACAGACCGCGTGTTCTAATTACAGAAGAACATACTTAGTAAACGGATCTAAATCTATAATGATCTTATAATTTTATGATCTAATTTTTAATATATTTTGAACTCTTTAAGATTATGTACCATCAAATTAATAAACATTCCATGATAAATACGTATTGTAAAAATCTTGTTGTAAAATTATTGCAAAATAGACATTAAAATACGTTTTGTTGAACATTGATAAATTAAATATTAAATTCAAATGTTTATCGAATATTATCTTATTTTTGTAATATTTTCTGAAAATAAATGCGCATTTGTTTTTGCACACTTAAGTTATACTTCAAAAAATGGATGCCTTTTCAAAGCAATTCATATTTTTTTTTAATTAATTTTAAGCTGAAAAAAGGTAATAGATGCTTAAAGGAAATAAAATCATTATTAATTATGAATCTGTATCAAATAAAGAGAAAATCATCTAATTCATAAAATAATTTTCTTTAAAAAGTATTCTTATTCTCTTTGTCTATGGATAAATATAACCTTCAACATATTGATATATGTATTATCTAAAGTAAACTAAAATTAGTTCCATTTAAATTGTATTATTTTTAAATGATAAATTATTCTCCAAATAAACATATAACATTTATCATAAATAATTAAATTTCTTATGAAATGAAAAAAACCATTCAGGTATAACATCTAAATTATAAATCACAACCATTAAATTATTTTGTTTATGTAATTATCATTAGAACATTTATTTATTTTTTCAATTGTTTTCTAAGATTTATTTATATTACAAGATTATTTCTAAGATTATTTATATTACAAGATTATTTCTAAGATTATTTATGTTACAAAATGTTACACTAAACAAAAAATGCATTTGCTTTGAAATATTGATAGAATGAATCGTCATAAAAATTATATGCGAAAAAAGCTTACAAAATGTACATAAAAATTAAAATTTTAAATAAAAATTTTATTCTTAAAATAACTTAATTTACTATTGAAATTTTATTAAAACTTTAAGAATTTAATGCATAAAAAGTTTTAAAAATTAAGAGATATCATAAAAAATTTACAATAGGGTTAAAATATTGGACCTATTAAATTATTTGCAAGTTTAATCTTAATTTAAAATGTTTTTAAAAATTGCGTCAAAAATGTTTAAAGAACTTTTATGAAATGTAATTTAGAAAATAACTCGTAAAAAAATTTATTTACAATGAAAAAGTCAACTAAATGACTGATTATTATATATTGATTCTTTGCATTGATAATAACAAAACATAAAGATGTACGATGAAATAATTGTATAATTTTTAATTAAATGTTTTTATAAGTGTCAAGTCTAATATGTCCTCTAGATTAATTTAAATATATAAACAAATAAACACATTTGAATCTGAATTGTATGATAATATATATGTATTATGATATAACAAATAAGTTCTCTGGGAAATACTAAATTTTATTTAACATGTATGAGCAGCAATTTATGTTAATATGCATTTTTGTTTTACTTTCAAAATAAATATTTGCAAAAGCTTTTATGAACCGAACGTATGAATTAATGAAATACATCAATGCTACCAATAAAAAAACAACATGCATTATGTAATAAATTACAATTATTAAAGTAAATATTAACTTAAATAATTTTTTACTGATTATTATAAATTTGTTTATATATAATGAAAAATTAATCTTTTTACGATATCAAAACTAAAACTGTTACTTTTATACATTGTATTCTGGCATTATTATATTATTGTTCACATAATTGTATTATTATTTTTCCAAACATTATTGTATAACTTGGTGAAATTAAACGAAGAAATGTCTTGATGTCTCCAAACTGCTTGAAGGAATTTTTTTAAAGGCAAATTAATTACCTTAAACTATACTTCAAGAAATAAATAATAATAACATGTAATTAATTATTTAAATTGAATCAATTTTCAAAAAAAAATTTGAAAAAATTGAGGTACATATTATTTAGTTTTGGCATAAGTAATTAAAAATAATAATAACTGCATTAATTGAGCTGTAACATTGAATGGCATGTTAATTATCAGATTTTCTCTAACTATTTTTTTATATAATTATCTATTAATAATTTAAAAATAATTCAATTTTAATAATTTTTTAAATAAAATACTCATTTATTACCAAATTATTTGAATATGAATATAATTTTAAGTAAATTATATTTAAGTAAACTTAAAATATTCGAAAATATATGATCAAACATTTCACAAACTCATGAAGTTTGCTAATCTGTTGAAGTTTCTTAAGCTTGAAACAGAAATATAAATAAAACTAGTCATCAAACTGATTGTTTAGACTGTTTTCACAATTAACAATTCAAGTTCTCCACTTTTAAGTACAAAATTCATAGAAGATTTATTGGTAAATAATTTATTCATATGTGTGCACGCAGAAAAAGTAATTTAAATAAATAGTATTATTATAATAACTATTCCGTGGATTTTATATCTATGATTAAATTTGATTTACTCTATTTGTACAGGAAAGCTGGTGCATGCGTAAAATTTGGATAAATCATATGGTTTTGCTGAAGATCATTAATATAGCATTTATTTATGACATTATTATTTAATCATATTTGCTTCAGATTAATTATGTAGAATGAAGAAGATAAATTGCCTCACATAATACCTCCTTTAAATTAATTTTGAAAATGTGAGTTCATTATAATTAAATTTTAATTAAGGAATCATAAAGCCTGAATATCTAAGAATGAATGAACTAAGAAGTGTGTGTGTTCTACATAAATTAACCTCTCTACGAATTTAAAACCACAAAATTATTAGAACCAAAATAAATTGAAAAGTAAGTAGAATACGACTAAAAACTCAAGTATCTATTTGGAAAATGTCAAGACAATTTATTATTTGCAGTTTTTAATAAAATAGAAGTTCACGAATTATTTTGCTCTAAGTATTTTTTTTATTATTATTATTATTGAGACCCCACCACCCCTACCCCCAATTCAATTATTTATCAAATTTTACCACGTAAAAGAATTCGAATTGCATTATCAACAATTTTAAACTATCAGAAAAATTACAAAAAAAAAAAAATATGTTAAAAAAAAACTTTAACGAAAATCTTGTTAAAAAAAATTTTAAAAGGTGTTTTTAAAAGATGAAATTTTTTTTTTTGTTTTTTTGTTCTTTTAACTTTTAGAAAGAACATTCAAAACTTGATTTTCAACTTTTTTTAGGTTCACTTTAACTGTAAATAAAAATAGTCTCTGAGGGCACCCCATATCTCATCAGAGTAGTTAGGGCGAGCGCCAAAAACTCGAGATGAAGCCTCGGGGGTAATTTTATCTGGCCTGTCAGGAGCCAATGGAGTGAAGCAGAAGAATGTTTACGAATCACGTCAACCAATCCGCGCCAACCTCTCTTTCTGCCTCGATACGCATCAACTCTGCAAATCGATGATCTTAGAAACGAGGGAAAATCGGAGGGAATTTTTCCAAATCTCGTGCGCCTCACCTAATTTTGCCGATGAATGAATATCTCTTCGTGCCTCTAGGATGGAAAGGAAAGAAGCTCTCACATCAGAATATTTCCCTAAGAATCGAAAAACTTTTCAAGATGAGTGCCATAATCTCACTATCACCAATCAAAATCTAGTTAAACTCCCAATTTGAAACAAACTACTAAAGAAACAAATCACCAATGCTAGTTTCCTAAATAATTAATTTAATTCTTAAATGGAGGCAGCAATTTAGATTTTGTTAATGTACATATTTTTCTATGCTTAACTTGTCGCAATTACACGAAAAGTTATATATATATATATATATATATATATATATATATATATATATATATATATATATATATATATATGAAATTTCTAACTAAAAATGATAAAATGATATTAAGAGAAATTTTGGTGACTACATGAAGAAATTTCAGTCTTTATCCATTCAATCTTATTTTCGAAAAATTTATGTCGCCAAATGCTTCAAATTTTATTTGTTCTTTTCAATGTTGAAAACGTTATTCACACATTCGAGGGAAAAAACAGAACAAATAATGCTTATACGTGCTTAATGCTATTGTATTGGTGTGTATTTTTCATACATAAGTTTTTCAACTAGGTGTACTTACACGCGTAAAACTTATTTTGTAGCTTGTGTAGATATTATCCAAATCATATGTTGCAAAAGTGGGCATTTATCATGGATAAAAATTCCCTAAAATGCTCGTATTTTTCTCCATTATAGACTCATAGATTTTTACATTATAAATCTATGGAATTTGTTCATCTAAAAAAATTTAAAATATATGCTAATGCCCATATCTTAATTTTATATTAAAATTAATAAGTGGAGCATATTTAGTATAATACTCACATTAAAAAAGATATTTAAAGTATTTATTATATTGTAAAAAGAAAAAAAATTGAACAAAATTTTCCTATGTCTAGTTAATAATTATGTGTCCCCAATCCTGTTGTATTGATAAGTCATATTTAAACCCTTCTTGGCACAGATGGGTATAATCCAGAATAACAAATTCTGAATTTTTTGGAGATGAAAAAATATTGCCAAGATGACGTATTGTGACGTGCGCGATGACGTAAATATTAGGGTTGCCAAAATAGTATTTTCTCCATAATAAGTCTTTTTTATAAGTCTCCATTTTTATAAGTCTCCATATCTATGACGTAAAGAAAACCAGGTTGCCAGCTACATAAGAAAATCCACAAAAAATCACCAAACTCAGAATTTGGAATCCTAGATTACATGGCATCTGTGGCCCCTTCTTCCAGAAAAACTTATTAAATTATACATATAAAACAATTTACGTAGCAATATATAAATAATTTTTTAAAAAATGTTAAAAATTGTTTTCAGTTCTTATTCTAATTTATAAATCACAAATTTAAAACTTTCAAGTGTTAATTATAAATTATATAGGCTTATGAATGTATTAAAAAACTAAAAAATATACATTCTACCACTAAATTACAGTATTTGAAGACTGTTTTTTTTTTTTTTTTTTTTTCTGAAGATACTCAATAGGATAATGTGCAAGTGTCAAATATCTGAGACAATTTGGCGAAATAACATTTTTTCTGACTGTGAAAAAGTTATTTATATCTTCAACAATAAAATTTAATTCGTACAGTTTTTACCATTAATTTTAAATCTTGAGCTTTAATGATTAAAACTCAATTTTTAAATGCTCCTTAAAAGTTTTACTTCATTTCATATCACAATTTGATGTAATAGCTTAGTTTTCAATGCAAAATTCATGTATTTTATTTTTCCCACAAAAAATAAGAAATCAAGAAACATTGAAAAATAAAAATGTTTCATATAGTATTATAAAGTGAAATACTACTTGAAAGCAGGTTTATTAAGTCTGTAATTATTTTTAAAACTGTATCAGTTTTTTTGAAAAACATTCTGAAAGGAATAACTTTATTTTCAAAAATAATGTATGCGTTACAACATTCTTAGCACTAGCTCTTACTTTGTCAAGAAGATTGTTATATATGGATATTATATATCGTAGGCTTTACCAATGGATGGTATCTTTCAATTCTGTTAAACTGCTTACTTTATCACCATAAAAAGTAATAATAAACCTCTTTACTGGCAAAAATCGCAAGTTTATCGTTTGTCTACTTGAATGGCCATATAAAAGAAAAAGTTTGGGTACTTATCTAGTATCTCATCATCCGATTAAGAGAAAAAAATATTTCCAAAAATTGCGATTTAACTCCAAGTATTGCGATTTAATGACAAAAATTGCAGTTTAGTGACTATATTCCTTCCTGTTTTATATTTTTTATTATTTTTAATTCAACATCCTAATATGTGTTTTATTACTAATTCTTGCAAAACTTAAATTTATGACAAAAATTTTGAATAGGAAATTTTAATAAAACAATTATTTTTTGCATTTATTTCAATAATAGATAAGTATAAATTATAAATAATAGATAATTATAAATAATGGATTATAAATAATAATTATTATAATTATAAATAAAGATATTTCTCTTACATTTTGAAATTTTTATACTTTTTATTTTTCTTACATTCCGTTTTCTTCTCTTGCATTTTGAAACAAACTATAAAATTTGTAACATTTGTATTTTTTGGTGGAAATTTAAGATAGGTTTATACGTATATATCAGTTCTTTTATCACACAGAAATATCAACTGAGTATAAAATTTGTCAACATAATTTAACAATTTAATTCTCCTACTTTATGCAATTTTCAAGTTCACACCAATTTGCTTACTACATTTAATTTCAATTTGGAAAAAAATAATACATTTTAAATTCTGTAATTCATGTCGCATTTCGCTAAATGATATTGAATACAACGCACTTTTAATATAGGGGATACTTTTTATATTGGATTGTAGGAAATAAAGTTCATTAACTTTTGTAAGCTGTTATAAAGTTTATTAACATCTGGTTTAGTGTCTCTCGAATTTATAACCATTTCGAAGAAAATATTTAGTTGTAAAAAGTCTTTATATCAATAGCATTTGTTTAAATTCATCAAAATGCAATGAATAAATGTAGACTTTTATTTTGTCATGCTTCCTTAAGTATAAAATCAATCAAAATCAAGTAGTAAAAGTAATAACTTTTAAGGATTTTAATGCAGAAAATAAAGTAAAACTTTTCGAAACAGTTCTTAATGCATTTAATACAATAGAGTCATTTAATATAATAGATTAAAAGAGAAAATATGAAATCTATGATCATAAAAGCTGTTGTAAACAACATGAAATGAAGAGATTCATGGTAGTATTCTTTGTACCGATTGCAATCTTCAAGTTTCTTAAATTCAAGCAACTTTTGTTATAATATTGAATGTCTATAAATTGAATGGATAACTTCATAATAATTGCAACCCATTTCGCAGATTTAAAATTGTGTTTACAAAGGGTTTTAAACAATCCAAAGAAAATAGATATTCAAAATTCTTAGAATTATGCAAAAAGCTATAAAATTATATATGGATTTCAAATATGGTTTTATTTAATTTTTATTATTTCATGAGGCTAACTATGGCTGTATAACACATTAAAATCTTAACTCGTTTATAGAAAATGAGTATCTTAATGTTTATGTTATTTTAAAACATTAATTTTTAAATTAAGTATAAATTAATTGATTTTTAAGAAAATTTAATTTAACTTTCCGAATTAAAAAAATTAAATCCGAACGTTAATGTAACTTAAAAATATGTAAAAATATTTTTTTTTAATTTATAATATTGAATTTCTTTAATTTAAAACATGCTATATTTACTGTAGGAATTCTATGAATAAAAGTATACTTAACATATATTTACTATATTTTCAACATAGCATATATCGTAGACTTTATTAAAATATATTTTAAAAATTAACATTTGATTATTATCATTTATTTTTGTTATCTATTATTTAAGATTATATGGGTAATTTTACTTTTAATCTTCCATTTTGAGAAATATTTGTTTTTATAATCATTTAAAATGTGTCTCGAATATATTTTAAATTTTAATTAAGTTATTAAAATATTCTCATTAAATTTCTCAAATAATTCTGAATTTCCTAGCTGTTATTTATTACATACGAGATAAACAACTAATGAAATTCAAAACTAAAATATATAAAGAAGAGGTTTTATATTAAATATTAAACTTTCGTTTAAATATTTGACTCTAAATAATTCCGCTAGAATAGGATCTTATGTTTCACTAAATTTATTCTCCGAAAAGAATATAAAATTATACGTAAACGTAAAAAAAAGAAAGAAAGAAACGATTCAAAGCAGGATATTCTTTCAAGGTCCATTACCCTGCATGGAATTTTGCCATATACTGAAACTGCATACATAGATGCAGTTCGAATTTACGAAAACGGTTGGTAACAGTTACAGGTCACTTTTTATGACTCATACGAGAACTACTGCAGGGAATTGTTGGTATCAAATACCACCACGTTTGAAAAAATAACGCCGCCAGTACTCTGATATTCCCATACCGATGTCTACCATTTTCTTTTAGGAAAGAAAGTGATGCTTATGGAACTTATAGGTACTAGAGTCTCAAAAGCAAAGATTCTACTTCTAGCTAGTCAAAGTAGCATTTGCTTACAGAATACAAAATAGCAATAGTAGGTTTTTAAATTTATGTTATAACATGATATGTGTGATGGTTAAAATCCTCATATAATTATTGTTATCACTAATTTTATCTGTTACTATTTAACTGTTACTATGACGGATATTACTATTACTGTTACATCATTTTTTATACTAAACCTTTCTTTATTTTACTAAAATGACTTTTTGACACATTTTTCTAAAATGTGTGTGTGTGTGTGTGTGTGTGCGTGCGTGCACCTTCTAATTACTAATACACGCACCTTCTAATTTACTTAAAGCTTTAGAGAAGGATTTTCATTTGCTCATTTCAACTAACTATAACATTTTCAGCATGAAAAAATTGCTAATACACTTTATATAATTTTAATCTTTTTATTTTAAAGAAAAATAATATATAAAATTATAAAATTTTACAAATTTAAAATAAACAAAATCTAAACTAGCACTAATATTAATCGTGGAAATTTTTACTTTAATACTTTGACTCAGAGGAACATGCTTAAATAAAAAAAAGCCTTTTTATTTCTTCTTGCTTTAAAATTTTAAACCTTTTAAAGATCAGTTTATTTGATTATTCATTGGTTTTTTTTCCTATCTAGCATATCTTGAAAGAGAATGGGAGAAAAACTGCATTAAATATCGTTAAATCTCATTAATTCTTTTCTATTAATTTTGTAATAAAGTTTAATTATTTAAGTAATTATAATTCGTTATATAACTTTTTAATATTCTCGTAAACTTTTAAAGAGTATTTTATTCATTATAACTTATTTTATATCGTTAAAGTAGATCTTCAGAACATTTTTAGTTTTAAATGTATATAGAGATTAATATTTTTAAGATTATACTTATTTTTAATTTCAAATTTTTCCTAAGTTTGTGTTTATATATTGCAGTGATTTTTAACTTTAATATAAGCATTTCTTATGAAAAATATTCAATGAATTTAATATAACAAGGATTATATTATAAAAAGTTCTAAAATAACAAATGTTATCAGATAATTTGATTCTCCTGAGAAGTGAATTAATACAGGTACAAATGGCATCAATGGCCTTATGAATTAATACAGGTATAAATGGCATCAAACTATCAAAATCACATTTTGTGAAAGAAATAAGAGCTTTATATCTCAAATAATTCAATTTATTTGTGTAATTAGTATATTAATTTTTATAGTTAATTACATAACATCGTATAAGTCTATATGTTAAAAGTTTCAGTTCAATATGGAATTAATTTTAGCGCTTTTGGGCATTTCCAAACTAGATTAATTACATAAAATTTGTAATTAAATTTTCACCAGACTCTAAAATATGTTATGTATTTGATATTTTTTCAAAGTAAATTTATCGCCAATTCTAATGTTTGCTGATAAGTTACAATTTTACTCCAACTTAACAAAAACTCAACACAACTTTCAATTTTGTCATTCTTATGAACTAAACTAATATAATATTTAAATTGAATGTTATATTCTTTAAAAAAATTCATCTTTATTTATTAATAATAAAAGGGTTGTTTATTTCATTTAGATATAGCTCAATTTCTGTAACAAGTTTTAATATTATGAAATATTCTTCTATTTCTAATAGTTTGAGGTATTTTATTTCATTGTATATTATTTAATTTTGAAAATTCCTGTAATATTCCTTTAAAAAATACCTGAAACTGTTACTTTTTCTAAATAGAGTTTTTGACCAATTCTCATTTTCTTTCTCGGTGGTAAAGCATACCACTTTTTCTAGTGCCTTTTCATAACCACTTTGTCACCTAATGTTTGTTATTAAAGTTAGGAGAATTCAGATTTTAAGCACTTCAGTGACATTGTTTTAAAAACTTCATGAAATGGTTACTTTTTTTTTAAATTGAGTTTGTCAACAATTTCAATTTTTTGCCGATGAAAAAAAATCCTATTTATGGATAAGTTTTCATAAAAGAATCCTGTTAATGGAAGGACAATTTAAATTGTACTTTATTGACTGTTAGCAGTTTTTCTTCTGAAGTGAAAGTTTATTAAGGCACCACACACATCGATCAAATATGCAAAATTTAAGGTAAAAGAACATCTCTTCTATTAAAACGTCCCGTTTAAATGTGACATCACTCACATCCACAGATAATTATAGAGATTCGGTATTGTATCATCTTGTGTGATCAGTATCGAACCTGTCGTGTTAGTCCGCATTATAGGGCCTATAAAAGCCTAAAATTTCCATAAATCCAATGTCCTTTATCAGTTTTATCTTGGTGTAAAGAAAAGTGTTCCATATCAAGTTTTACTTCATCATTTAATCACACTTGAAAGTTAATAGACATTTAGAATAGTTAAAAGACTTCAGTTGACAAAAACTGGTCGTCGAAATCCAATCCAGTAAAATTTGCAATTGGGTATCTCTTAATGTTTTGACGAATTCTTTGAAGCCAAGATATGACTAATAAGAATAACATATTCAAAAGCTAAACTAAGTACCAGGGTAACCAGGAATTAAATTTTATCGCCAAAACAAAAGGGTAACCAATTCAACACCGAACCCCCAATCTAAACATAGTTCAACTAAACTCAAGTAAACTAAAACCGAGCGAAATAGTCAATAGATACGAAAGGTTATATCTAAGTATAACAAGTAGCCATTTTGAATTTAAAAAGCAAATACATAATTGAAACAATACTTTACAGAATGCTTTTAACCTTTGAATCATTCATTTCCAACGAAATTCCACCAACATGCTTTAAATTATCATATACGCAATAAAATTCTCATTCCAAGCCCAGAGTTTATTACAAAATGATTATGGTTTCATGAGATAAACCCTATTACTTTTCTAATTTATATAAACAGCCACGAAGCTTTTGTTCGGGTTTTACTTGGGAGACTAGATCTTTTGTTGAAGAGCACATTTTCACCGATTAGTTGCCTTCATATAAATGCTAATGAGATGCGATAATTCCTCTAGAAAATGAAGAGAGTGGAAAGCCGAGGGCTGATTGATATTTCTTCCAATTATATACCGATTAATTGGCAACAGCTCTCCTTTTTGGATGTCTTGCTTGCATTGTAAGTTGAAAATGGTGAGCTAGAATTTCCTATCTTGGTGAAAATAAATGATAAAGTAGTTGAAGCGCAAGTAAATCGTAGTGCAAATTGAATAAATTTTGAATTAATTAGAAGTTTTTGAATGAAAATTGTGCTCTGTTAAAAAATTAATATCATCATTGTTAATTTCCTTAAACTTACTAAAATATTAATTGTACAGTTAGAAAATGTTGGTTAAATAATTATATATACTTTTCCAAATGAGTCCTCAAAACTGTAGAAGCAGAAATTATTGGCAACTGGTATTTTCACTTAAAAAAAAAGTAACAAAATCAATAATTATTAAATTGTCATTTGGAAATCCAAAAAAACAAAATAAATAATTTATAAAATCCTCATTTAAGAATCGAAACAACAAAATGAGTATTTAAATGCACATTTCCGAATAGAAATAATAAAATATAAAGTTATTATATCCACATTTCAGAATTCAAGAAAAAAATATTAAATCTTAATTTGGAAATTAAATAAGAATAAAACAAACAAAGAATAAAGTAAAATAAAATAACAATGAAATAGAAAAACTGTATGAACTTTATTTCAAGTATGGTAATTATCAACATATATTCAGTTTTAAATAAAATAGCTTAAAATATTATACACTGCGTGAAACTGTAGAAGGACAGTGTTTATTTGCCAATTAATATCTCTTATTTTCTCCTAACTGCCAGATATTTATGCAGATTTAGTTTAATGACCATTACTTATTTTAGGCAAAAATTAAACATCTACTACAAGTATTAATTATAAAATTAGTATGTACATATTTTTCGATGCATAAAAAAAGTAGAAGGACACTTGCTAATATATTTCATTTAGTGAGTTGTTCTTTAGTTAAATAGGGATTCTGTAGTTTGTTTTATCCTTTTCTATCAAAAAAATATAATTTGTTTAAAAGTTATGCTGTTTCTCCGTTCTCAGAAATGCCTAAAGAAATACCTTTGAACGATTTTCAAAAAGGTCAAATTTCTGCAAATCAAAATGATAGTAAAGTTGCTAGAGAGATTGCTCGATTTTTTTCAGGTGAGCCCCAATACAGTTTCAAACTTCATCAAAAATCCTTATAAAAATGGAAAGAAAAAGAAAACTGGTAGGCCGAAAAAGTTAATACCACGTGAAGACAGAAAACTTGCTCGTGCGCTTAAGAAGAACAAAGGAAGTGTTTCAAAGGCAAGAAATAAAGCAGGACTTAATCGTGTGACGAAACAAACTGTTTACAACTATATTAAAAGATCTCAAAAATTCATTTTCAAGAAACGGAAACATCATCTTAAGTGGTCACAAGCTCACATTGATAACCATTTAGCGTGGGCTAAGGAGAACATGTCCTGGACTACAGAATGGACTTCTATGATATTTTCCGATGAAAAGAAATTTAACTTAGACGGTCCAGACGGATATCGGCGCTACTGATATCATCTGGGGAATGAAAACGAATAATATTTTACACGACAAATGGGAGGAGGGAGTTTAATGGTTTTATTGACTGTTGGATTGGAGGAAGGACAATTCTGGTTTTCTTAAATGGTAGGCAAAAATATACAGACTGCATTCAAGTGCTGAATTCCGAGCTTCTTCCTTATGGTTCCGACTTGGGGAGTGAAAAGTGGAAGTTTCAGCAAGGCGGAGCTTCCATTCACACCGCGACTGGAGTTGAACTTTGGATGTTTCAAAATGGTCAGCCAAAAGTCCTAGCCTTAATCTAGTTTAAAACATCCGGACAATGCTAGTTTGTCGAGTTTATGCTGATGGAAGACAATTTGATTCTCTAACTCATCTTCGAGAAGCATTGAATGACTCAAAGACAATTTTTGTTAAACACAGAAGTTCAATCTCTATACAATTGTCTTCCAAACAAAATATTTGAAGTTAAAAAGGCCATTTGGAAGAACATTCCTTTTATAAAATCACTATTTTTTTCATTCATTATTATTATGCTGTCCTTCTACTTTCTTTTACAAAGTTTCAAAAAAGAGAAACTATTTTTGTTGCCATTAATATTTTATGTTTGAATATGATAATTGTGAATGTTAAAATTGTATTTTTAAAATATTTGTAAAATGTTTCTAATAAAACATTTTAGTAAAAATAAAATATATTTTCGTTTATTGTTACAAAATCAAATGTCCCTTTCTACTTTTTTTACGTAGTGCATTAAATAAATATTCGCAATATTCGTAAATAGGATGAAATTATTTTAATTGTGTGTAAATTAAGTATCATATACCCTTAAATCAGTTTATTTTACAGATAAAAATACGTATAATTAATTAACTGAAATAATATGATAAAATTTAAATAAAATTCTAAATAAAAAGTATTTTACTCATTCCAAAATTTTTTAAGGCATTGATTAAAGAAATAATGCTGCTGAATAAGAAATGGGAAACGTTATGACTCATATCAATATTATGCTTCTGCTATTTTAAATATGAAATAAAATCCCATCACACATCATACATATATTTTCCATACCGTATTTTTACAATATGCAAAGGTGGTGAGAAAACAAACACTCAATTTAAAGTATTTTTCGTTTTCTATTTAATGATGAATATTTTTCAATCAAATTTTAAATACACAAAGATGTCAAAACAAATTAAATTGTTCCATTTATGATTATTAGATGTTTTAAATTTTAATTACAAATATGGATGTTAATGTTACCAGATTGTATCGACATAAATTCAGTATCGATATAAATGAGATTCCTAAATTCTCTTGAATATGTGCCTGAAATTCACATTCAAACAGAAGTCAAGCGAAAGTTTTTAAAATGATATGAGAAATAACATATCCAACTCTATTAAAATATTTAAAAGAATTATGAATACAAATCTATACAGAAAAATGTTTATTTGAGTTCCGTAACAAATTATTTTATCAATTGCTTACTTTACATATTTTAACTTTGAAGTATTGCAGATTATAGATATAATTTTCGTACATCTTTGTGTGTTGTAAATTGCTTATGTTTCTTGATTCTTTTAATAATAGGTCTAATTTTATGACTTGAAATTTCATTATAGCTGGTATTTGTTTGATTGTATTAATATTACAGCTGTGCTACTTAAAAACAGATAAATAATTAAATATTAAGATTTCCCTATTAATTTTTTTACAAAAAACCAAACATTTTTATGCTTGGTTTTGGTATAGGTAGGTATTAATGATCACGGTAATTATAAAATCACAATAAAATTGAAAATTTCTTTTTACAAAATCTGCAAAGCAAGAGAATTTTATATTATATAATTTGTGTAAAAGTTAACATAATATTTAAAAACAATCAAAAGTTATTTACGATTTTAAAATTTACTGACTCATGTAAAATTGTAATTTGCTCTTGAAAAGTTGTTTGGCTTAGTAACATTAAGTATTGCATATCTTTTATTGTTGCCCATAATTTTAATTTTGCTGTTACCCATTGTTAATAAGCTCTTTATTTCCTTTTATGCTGATTCTGACTTTGGAATTACTAAAGAACACAATTTAGAAATAAACAACATTATGTCATTCCGTCAATTATATATTTTAACTATTGAATGTACGTCCACCCTCGTATTTTGTTACATTTCATGAAAAGTTAGTCATCGCCATATTGTACAGAATGAGATGCGTAAGGCTTTCCCGTCCTAGCATTATTGTATGTATGTGATTTTGGCCATAATTTAACCAGTCTTCCTAGCAAGGGATGGTGTACCGAGCCGGATTCGGCACACGCCACCTGCAATCATCGTGTATGAAGAAGTAACAATTACTGCAGGTAAAGTATCTCGAAAAGAATGAAAAAAAGACCTCGTTGTGTAAAGCTGGGTGATTGTGTGATAAGGCCGTATTCGATCCTCGATCATGTTGTCATTGTTGAAATGTGCATTTATACTCGACTTTTTGTCGAAAAAAGAAATTTATTTCAGGAGACATTTGCGGGATGTTCTCTGACAGCAAAAATCACCATTTAAAAATTCCTTGAACAATTGTGGCGTTCAGGATCAATATCAAAATTCTTAAATACTCCGTGAAACAGTTTGCTCATTGGATTTAAAGAAAAGGTTCGAGAGATAATGAAAAGAAGTACTCGTAAGTAAATCAGGAGATTGAGTCAACGGAGTCATGTGAGTGGAAGAAAGATGAGACTGGTGTTAAAACGGTACCAGATAAGTGTTGTGCCAGAACTGAAGGATTCTGTCCTGCTAAGATTGTGCACTTATGTTCATGGCTGTTGAATTATGTTTCCAATGGTATCTTTGATCTTCTTAGGTTTATTATAAGTGACAAGGCTTGGTCTCCCACTTCTCTAAGGTATGCAAACTTCTAAAACAACCAGCACTGGTCGATGGAAAATCCACATGCATTTCATCCAAGCACCTTTGCATGACGAGATGATTGGTGTTTTGTGTGCTATTTTCACCTCACCCATTATGGAATCCAAATGAACAGTGGCGTAAATTTGACAGTCCTAGGAAGTTTTGTCCAAACTTGACAAAAGAGAAGAGTCATTTTAGCAAAATGCCACACATCAGCTGTATCATTGTCCCGTGTGCATGAAATGTTTACATCAGAGAAACAAAGGCCTGTGGCTTTCATGGTCACTAGTATTTTTTAATTGGGATTTTTACTTGGAGAGACTTAAAGTAGAGATTATGTGAAACAAATCAACAGGCAATTGAAGATCTCTAAACGAGGATCCAGGATGTTCATCGGTAACTTCATAACACAAGAACTGACATGAGTAAATGCAAATCTCCTCAAACATACTAATGTATGTGCTGAAAAATGTGCAGAACATATTCCTCACCAACTATAAAGGGGGAGGGTAATCTTATTTATTACATTACATTTCATTTTATGTTCCTTTTATATTGACTTTACTGGTCTGTTTTACATGTCGTGCTTCTGATTATGCTTTACTTCTGCATAAATTTCTTTTTTAAATTCTCTTGATCTAAAATTTCTTCTTTTCTTAATTCCGATTTCAGAATCATTGAAGAATCCAAGGAAGAACAAATAACAAATATCTGATTTTTATATTTTTTGGTATTAAGGAAACTACCAATTTCAGAAAACTAATTACTAGCTACATTAGACACTTGTATTTACGAATTCATAGGCATCAATAAAATTGTTCATAAAATTGAAAATTCTTAAAACAGAAAAACAAGTATTAGGTCTTAAAACAAATGTATTTTATTCCTTTTTTTATGTAGGAAATCATTTTACTATTGTTTTCCTCAAAAAAACACTCCAATCACTTTTAGCTGTTCATGACCTTATGTTGAATATGTCGCAACACTGTAACATAATTTTTTTGTTTCACACGTGAAAATTATTTTTCAATATTCTTCTCCTTTTTGTAATGCTCTCAATCATTTTATCACCCGATACTTTTTACATATAAACTACATCTGCATTAAAAATGTTCTAAAATGATGTTCGAAGAGCAGAGAGCTCCTCTATCGAAGTTCATGAATGAGTAACTCACCTTCAATCATGTCATCAGGTAAATGTATTTAATTTTCATCAAAATACCTGGTTTCTTTAATAACGCCTACATATCATAGCAACCTAGATATATTTTTTCTGCAATATCATTTCAAGAAGACTGGTAGGTACATTGAGCCTAGAATATTAATTTTATAAGATGATTTTAGAAAGTTATAGTGACCTGGTTGGTTAGGAAGTCGTTCTTATTATGGGAAAATGGAAAATGCAAGTCCTAGTTAAAATTAAGATTTTTGATACTAACCAAACGCGGCTGGTGCTTGACAAAAAGTTCGTGGTCACCGTTTCCTCTGAATAAAATAAATGCTCTAGCAGTGGCAATAAACTTTCAGGGGGGTGTTCAGCTTGATTCCTGCTCCTAAGTTACGAAAACTCCCGCGCAGTTACCTCACTAACTGGAAAGAGCCAAACTTTGGGCTAGGTACAGGGAAGTATGATGATGCAACAGGAATAATAAGGTCGTTCAAAGACATTACTCCTTCAAAAATCTCTTTACGACATTTTCATTTGAAGCTTTTGATGGTATTCTAATGCATAAACGAGAGTTAGATTATGCAGGAGAAAATTCTCATGTATAGCCTAAAAAATTTGGGACTTCAGTATCTACAGTGAGTTAATTACCAAAATCAATTCGAAGGGATTCTCTAATGAAAACATTTATTCACATTTTAAACCAAATATATATATATATATATATATATATATATATATATATATATATATATATATATATATATATTTATATATATATATATATATATATATATATATATATATATATATATTTATATATATATATATATATATATTTGGTTTAAAATGTGGATAAATGTTTATATTTATATTTATATAAACTTTATATTTTTCTTTCAATTTAAAGTTAATAACTCACTTACCAATTTTATCTTTCTAACTTAGAAAGATCTAGTTCTCTTCCAAATAATAAAAAACAGTTTTAAGCAATATTTATTATCAGTATATTTTTTATCAAAAATAAAACATAATAAAACGCAAAAATTTAGGAATGATCATTAAAGTTTTTAATAGAAGTTAAGTAAAATTACCAAAAAGAAATTTAAATGTTCTCAGTGGGACATTAAATGTGTGAATATATTTGTCCTACAAGTAACATTATAATTGCATCAAAGTTTCATTGTATAGCATGCCTGGGTATCTGTATATGTTAATTAGAAAAATTCAACCCAAACTTCATGAGTTAATTAAAGTTGAAAAGAAAGAAAATTATGTGTCCTAAGAAAAAGTCAATAATGCACAAAGTTTCTGCTAGTTATTTTTTTTGCTCGAGGTGAAAGCTAGTTCACTCTGTGAAATAACTTTGGAAATGGAACTCAAAGATTTTATCTGAAATTAAGTCGCTCCAAGAATTTGGATGCTTCTTCTATTAAACCTCTTAAGGATTTTAAAATAAATTATTTGCATTGAAATATTTTTAGGGAAAGAATTTTTGATTTGATTAATGGTTACTTTTAGCAAGTTACTGAAATACTTCGTTCTCTGAAGAACTTTTTATTGCTTAGTAATGAAAGTATAGAAGGACTTGCGACTGTCTCGATATTTTTTTAAAAAATGTTTGGAAAAGTTTAAGATTAATACCTAAGTACAGCTTATACATGAAATATGATGTATTCGTATGGATATTCATTAATATTGGTGAGATTTTTGCTCATTTCAGATAAAATAAAACTCGTTTATTTCATTTCAAGGTGTTTCATAAATTTAAAAAAAAACGTTTTCAGATCTCGCTCTCTCAATAACGAAAACAGGGAAGTATAATTTATTGTGGATGAAATAAAGTCATTAAAAAAGTTTAACCTTAGATTTATGAAATAAATTTTATAATCTAAAAATATTTTGAAAATTTAGATACATTTCTGGCCGACCGTATCCATAAAGTGCTGCCAATGATACTGACATAATTTTGAGCCGTGGTAAAATGATGGGATTTACACCCGATCTGGCATCCTCTTCTTCACCTTAATATTGACATATTATATATATATATATATATATATATATATATATATATATATATATATATATATATATATATATATATATATATATATAACGGTCAGGCAGGCAGATTTGCGAAAGCTGTTTCCCTTATGATCCAGCTAAATCCCCCTTAGCCTTTGCGTAACATCAAAAGTGTAATCCTTAGTAAAATAAAGTATGGCAGAGTTTTCCTTTATGCTGATGTGGCTATGGACAGGCAATGGAAAACTCTACTTGATAGAAACAATAAAATCCCTGACTCCTTACCACGAGCTGTTGGTGTCGCTTGCTTTCTGGTGACAACTGGATATGACTATTTACAAAGGCATCTGCATCGAATAGGTACAATGAACTCTGCTCTTGTTCATTGTGCGATCATGATGATATGGATGCTGCTCACCTCAAGAACTGCTCTGAAGTTTTAAAGTTAATGACTGGCAGCTCTTTTGAAGCTACTAAAGGACTTTGTTCTTGTTTTTATACTTGTTCAGCTTTTCATTGGGCTGATCGTCGATTAATGGCACAGATGCTGAGGATGGGTGTAGGATTAAAGCATAGAAAAATGTTGTAGTAATATATTCAAATATGATCCTAAGGATTAATTCGTTATATAAATACCTAAATCTTAAATATCAATATGAATAGAATCACGTATGATTCTTTAGTTTGCATCAATATTCTTCTCCACAGTATTAGTTTGCACAAAAAGATTCTTCCAAAATTAAAAAAGATATCAACAAATGAGCTTCCAAATGCTATAAGTAAGCAGATCTATTCCTCAATGCAAGGAAAATTTACTGCTTAATTTCCCTTTCCTACAAAATGTGCTACTGATAACCACAGATAGAGCGGTTTTTGTTTCGAAATGGTATCACTGTGAGGAAGATGAAGCTAAAGAATAGAGAGTTCAACTATTTGTACATTCCTCTTCTAATCACATTTCCTTTCCTAATTTGGATAATTGACCGGAAATAATACATCATTTCCTAAAATCCTTTTTTACCTATATCTTTATGTCTGAAAAACTAAAGGAAGTTAAAAAAATCTCTTTCACCTTAATTAAGAATCCTAATTAAATGCGAGTTGAAAGCCTTGGAACGTCTGTGAATTAAATTGCTTACAAATGGTCTTCTAACACAAATAATAAAAGTTAAATTGTGTGTGGCCAGACGACAATAAGAGATAGATATTTGGAGAAATGGTCGTATAATTAATATTGCATATTTAGTTACATGGGGAATTTTTCCTGCAAAATAGCTCTTCTAAAAGAATTGTTTTTCATTTCCCGGTTTCAAATACAAATCACAATAAACTTGACTTCTATTACGATGTAATATGGTTGTACTGCCACATTTTACAATATCGAACCGATAACCAACTGATCTCTATCTCAGGTTTTCAGTTTCATCATTCAACACTTTGATTTCTTTGCTTTTTAACAACTTAATTTTCAACATTTATTAATAAAGATTTAATAATCATCTATTCTATATGAATGTATCAATCTTTAAGTTTTATTCATCAATACATTTGTAACATTTAATGAGCGCTTATATATAAATTTTTGGGAAGCAAATATATATTTTTTTATATATTTTGATTCTATCTTTCATTCCAGAAATTGATTTCCCATATTCCACGGCCACAAAGAAACGTTACTTTTTCGGAACTCTAAAGACCACAGCTAATGGCAAGTCATGTAGTGGAAACTCTGTGGGTATATTATCGTGCCTTTAAAAGCAATTGGATTTGCATAACTTAAAAGCAGGGACCTTTACAATTGGCCATCCATTGTCAGAAAATATTGCGACCACTTGGATGATATTGCGACCACGACTTACTTTACGTGGGGAATGTCCAACACGTCATAAGAGAAAGGAGAATTTGTGCTTACACAGAATTCATCACTTTCTGGTTGCAAAAATGATGCCTTTCCCGATCAGGCCACATTAAAGAAATTAACATTGTTAAATCTCTGGATACGTTTTTTGTGATATCTCAAAATAACACAGTTCACCAATTGAAGAAATCAAACTACATTTCAAACTGCAACTTCCAAAAGGTTTTCGGCAGCTTTTACCGAATATAAATTTCCCTCACTCTTGTCTAGAAAAGGAATATACTCCAGTAACAATCAAACTCAACTTTAAAATTAAAATAGCTGCGCCATTTTTTTTCAACTTTGTACGAAGTTTTCTTCTTAAATCTTCAAAACGCTTAATACAATATAAATGCTACGATATTGACTCAAGTCACTCAGTAAAGTCAAAATAAATTTTTTTACATCATGATGAGGGGAAAAAAAATGAGGAAAACGGTGCATATTTAATGGCTTAAACACGCGGAGATAGCAACAAAAAATATCCTTTTAATTAGTAAAACTTTAAATAGTCCCCTGTTAATCAAGGGAAAAAAAATAAGAATGTAGATATGACATTCATTTTCGAGGGCCTCATTAAATGTCCCGGGAACAGTAGGAAGTAATCAATGGGAACGAATTGAGAAACGGCTTATTATCACGTGACCTTCCTTGCGATATTTTCCAGTGCTTTGAGCCTGTTTTCGGATCGTCTTCCAGGAAATGTAAGAGATCGGCTCTGAGTAGATTTTTTTTCGTTCCATTTCTGCAAGTAATCGATTTTTGGGTTCGTAAAAGGGTGATTGGCACTTAATAAATTGGTTTAGAATGGAAAAATGAGCAATTAATCTTTTTCGAGACGCCATTTGTAATGAAGGTGAAATACTCCTTTTTTTTCTAAATGTGGATCAATCTTATAGCAACTATTTTTGTCCATTGTTGTCAGGTGCGTCAATATTTTTTCCCATCCAAAAAAAAAAAAAAAAAAAAATTCCAGAAAATATAAAGCTACCGGGAACGTTTATCGTGCATCGATTCTTCTCGTGAACATAGGCAAAATTCCAAGTTGTCTCAAATGGAATGTACGGGTTCTAATAAGTTACAGTTACTATATGAATTTGGAGAGATTTATAAGGAAAAAATATTGTGTTAATAACTATTTTTTATTTGAAATCAAGCGCTATTTAAATTAAACAGTATTAAGAAAATTTGATTAAAATAATGTATTTTTAATTAACAAGCATTTCTAGATTATTAGCTTTTAATTTAAAAATATAGCTATAGCATAGTTAAAAACAAAATTAATAATTTACTTAAAAATAGATTTTTCCCGTTTTATTCATAATATCAATATTAACTTGAATTTTCATCCAAGATTTAATTCAGAGTAGCTATATAGTATACTTGAAGAAAACTCATATCAGGATAAAGTTAAAGTTACAATTAATTTCTAAAATTTTGATTTCAGCATTTGTAATATATTTAAATCGTAATTAAATCTGATTTGATTTCCCTGTGAAGTTGCTTAAGAAGCGAATCAATCCATTTTAAAGCTGTAATAAAATTCCGCAACTTTTTTTCTTACAATTAAAGAATGGAAGCAAGCGATTTGTTTCAATTTTAAAACTATTCTATTTGAATGACATTTAAAAAGGGGGGGGGAATATGCACATTAGCAAATTTCTTCATTACCACATATTTTATTCAAAAAAAAAAAAAAAAAAAAATTAGGAAGATTAAATACCTTTTTTCCAATATTTGAGAAACATTGCTTGCACCTAGCATGGTAAATGTGATATTCATTTTCTCAATGTGCGATGATTAATGAAAAATATATTAAAACGTAGGTTTTAAAATTTCTGAATTTAATGTTTCTTAGTCTAGCACAAGCAAAATCACTATTATACTTCACTTGATTTAGTTTTAGCTGATCTATGTATAAGATTTCGTCGTAACGCAAAACAGGGTTTCTAGCTCAGCTTGCTACACCTTTTCTGCTTGAAGTTAAGATTCAACTGTGCATATACACATAGTCCAATCACATTAATGTAACTACCACGTACTTTCGAAGAAGACGGTAAATAACCAATCACAGAAGGCAGATGTCAACATAGTGCAATTGAGCGTATATCAAGAGAGTGTGAGGGCTTCAGAAAACACCTCCCCAGCCTTCACTACGATTTACCCAGCCTCCAAAAGAGCATAATTATTAGCATTCGAGTTAAGGATGGAATCGTATCTGAATTGGCTAAGTTTGTGAAATTTTCGCATGCTATTATGTTAAAAGAATGCCATATATTGTGAAATGTAACCATGTCCACTCCTATCGGTGCATTGTTTTTTCTCAGTATGATGATATCTTCCAACAAGACAGTGCGAGGTGTCATATGCTTCGAACCATTCACTACAACTGGCATTGCATGTCCGTGATTCAAAGAGCACCAAGATGAATTTATCATTCTCGTATGGACAGCAAACTAACCTGGCTTACACCCCATTGAGAATCTGTGCGACCGTCTCGATTGAGTTCTTAAGTGCAAGGATCTACAACCGCTGTAATTTTAAATAACTAGCCACAGCAATGAAGTTAGCAGGACTCAACAACCCAGTGAACAGTTTGAAGATCCTAATTGACTCTCTTCCTGTACGACTGTATATATATATATATATATATATATATATATATATATATATATATATATATATATATATATATATATATATATATATATATATATATATATATATATATATATATATATATATGTATTGTCTGTGTATACATACATATATATATATAAAATTATGCTTGTACATTTACATAATTAATAACATATGTATGCAAAACAAAGTTAATTTTATTATTACACAATTGGTGGGAAAATTAAACTGTTGGTGTTGTCACGTGCCAGCCAAGCTGACAATATAGAGTGCGCTGCTTCACTTTTCTAACTGAACTATATTTTGATGTGGAGTCATTTTTCCTTAGTACACAAATACCATATTGATCCGTTTATAGGGTAGGCAAGCATTCACAATCCATTCACACAAATAAGAGACAGAGACAGGATTGACACAGAGAGAAAGTAGCATGCCAAACTGGGATTCGAACCCAGGACGTTCCTATTTGCAGACAGGCAACTAAATTGTTAAATTAAAGGAACAAAGAGTGATTGTGAAAATATATATTATTTAATTATTTATGATAGTTTTAAGACTTATAGGTTCTGAGTGATTAAGTTATTTTAAAATATAAATAATATAATTTTTGTATATACATTTTTTTCAAAATTAAATGATTTTGTTTAGCAATATTTAATAAAAACTAGAAATATGAAGGATCACTGTAATAAATAGATTGAAAATTTGATATACTTTAGATTTCAAATTTTATGAGACATTGAATATTCCCAATTCTGAAATGAAAATTTTAAGTTTGTTTAATAAATTTTATTGAAAATAAATTTTTCCTGTGTAAGAAAGAGAAGTTATCTGCTCAAAATATATCCAATAAAAAATTTTCCAAAAATTAAAATAAATGCAATAGCAAAGCAGATATATATATATATATATATATATATATATATATATATATATATATATATATATATATATATATATATATATATATATATATATATATATATATATATATATATATATATATATATATATATATATATATATATATATATAATGATTCTAAGTGAACTGAAATTGCTTATAATTCCTTCATATCACAATTAACAAAAAAAATGGTATTTAATATGAATTTTTGTTACAAGATATTTCTCCAAAATCAAAAATTAAATTTAAAGAAAATGTTATTGCTAAACTGATTAGAGCTGAATTGTTAAAAAATAGTTATACTTCGACACAATAAAGTTCATTTTATCTCCTTCTATTTTTAAATAAATCAGAAATTTCATAAAACAATCTAAAATCTTGATAACAAAAGAATGTTCTCTCTAATTCAATTAAGGGACATTTTATCAATTAACATTTAACAGTTGCGGAAATTTTAAATACTTGCGGATACCTGATAATTTTTCCTGGGTGAAACATTTTGATAGATCAATTCTCCTGTCTTTTCCTTAGCCATCTTCAGCATATTAGCAACCTATCCCTTTTTCCCTCAGGCTTAGCGCTCCTCTTTCAGAAAAGCCAAAGAATTTTTCTTTATTTGTGGACGCACTGATTCCTCTTCGCGCCTAGACACGATCACTCTTAAGCCTTTTTCCCTTTTTTTATAATATTCCCTCTTTGATGGGGACATACTCTGATTAGATAAAAGCTTTTCTCTTCCTTATGAGGAAAATTTAGATTCCACTCTCTCTGCATTTATGGTATTGGTTGTAAATTCTGATAAGGTGTGGTGTTTCCTCATTTAAAACAGTGTTCTCCGTTGTGTTATTTTTCCCTCAGGAGTCATGAGTTTATAATCTGGCACGTTTTGTTCCGATTTTGTAAATAGTTGTCTTGAGTTTTAAAAAATAAACTCATTTTACTGAACATAATCTATTTGATTTTTATGACTTATACATGTTTCTCTGGTTTTTATTTAAAGCGTAAAATCATGTTATGCTTTGCCCAAATAAAAACGTTTCATTCGTTAACAGAAAATTATTTGAATTATAATTGATTAAAAAGCTTTTAGAAAATCTTGGTGACAAAATAGTCCTCAGTATCATCTCTCCAATTTCAAAACATAAACGCACCATTTATTAATAAAACTTGATAGCTACTAAGGTGACAAAATTATTCTGAATATCCTTTTTTCAAAAAGATTCCCTATAACTCCTTTCCAATTCATTAATTGGAGTTTGGATGCTTGCCTTACTTAGATTTTAAAATAACAATATATTGCATTTAAAAAATATAATCTTCTTCCTTATACCATGCATTTACTCTTTTATACATCAAAGAATATTCTCATTTCAAATCTTTAATTGCAGAGTTGATATTTGCCTTGCTTAAAATTTAAAATACTATCTCAAATTTGAGTTTAAAAAATAAACTCTAGAAAAGAAGACATTTTAAACCATAGAAAATCCCTTATTCAATTCTTCACTTGGTGTGGATCTTAATATATATATATTTATATTTAGATTTAGATTTTTATTTATTTATTTATATATATATATATATATATATATATATATAGAGAGAGAGAGAGAGAGAGAGAGAGATAATTTAATATATTATATTAATAAATCATTGGATATTGTAAGTGTTATACACCTTGTTTATATCTTCCTTAATTTCACACAAATATAATAATTATATTTAAGCATATCTATTAAACTAAAATAAGACATTGTCTTAATTTACATTTTGGTTTTCTTAAGCATTGAACGTATGTATTTTGTTTTACTATGAATACAAATAAATTAAATTAATTTCTGAATGTATCCTAAAAATATATTTGGGTCTTTGACTTGAAATAGTTGCAATTGAGGAAAGTATTGTTCATTGCATTTATATATGTGTGTGTGTATATATTATTCATTGCATTTATATATCTATATATGTGTGTGTGTGTATTATTCATTGCATTTACATATATGTGTGTGTGTATTATTCATTGCATTTACATATATGTGTGTGTGTGTGTGTATTATTCATTGCATTTACATATATATGTGTGTGTTTATTATTCATTGCATTTATATATATGTGTGTGTGTGTGTATTATTCATTGCATTTATATATATATGTGTGTGTGTGTATTATTCATTGCATTTATATATATATGTGTGTGTGTGTGTGTATTATTCATTGCATTTATATATGTGTGTGTGTGTGTATTATTCATTGCATTTACATATATGTGTGTGTGTGTGTATTATTCATTGCATTTACATATATGTGTGTGTGTGTATTATTCATTGCATTTACATATATGTGTGTGTGTATTATTCATTGCATTTACATATATGTGTGTGTGTGTGTATTATTCATTGCATTTACATATATGTGTGTGTGTATTATTCATTGCATTTACATATGTGTGTATGTATTATTATTCATTGCATTTACATATATGTGTGTGTATTATTCATTGTAAGTATTATTCATTGCATTTACATGTGTGTGTGTGTGTGTTTGTGTGTGTGTGTGTGTGTGTGTGTGTGTGTGTGTGTGTGTGTGTGTGTGTGTGTGTGTGTGTGTGTGTGTGTGTGTGTGTGTTTGTGTGTGTGTGTGTGTGTGTGTGTTTGTGTGTGTGTGTGTGTGTGTGTGTGTGTGTGTGTGTGTGTGTGTGTGTGTGTGTGTGTGTGTGTGTGTGTGTGTGTGTGTGTGTGTGTGTGTGTGTGTGTGATATTTGTTATTATATAAAAATGAGTTTTATTAAAAAGTGTTTGTTTTTCCAAGATTTGTTATTTCCTACTATTTTTGTTCACTTCACAAAACCCTTCTTATTATTACTTTATAAAAACTTTTAAAATTTTACATTCAAAAAATTTGTAAATTATCTAAAATTTTACTTTGGAAAATAAAATATTGAATTTTTCTTCCCATCACTTTCTGTGTTAAAAGCACATAATTTTACAAAAGAATGTGTTTTCTCTTAAAAGTTCTCCAAATATTTTTGCATGTTTTTGACTAACAAAAATATACTATTCTTTTCCATTCCAGTGAACAGATTATCAAATGTTTTCATATAATAAATGTTAAGAACAGGAAGAATCCTAGCAGAGATTCTTAAATTTCTGTTATTTTCTACATATTAGTTTTTATGACAATACATTACAAAGAAATAAAAATTGAATTCATACTAAACGCACTTTTGCAATTCTCATTAAAATGTGTTCTGGAAATAAAATTTTCTATAAAATTGAGCAAAACACACACACACACACACACACAGAGAGTAAAATATTAAAAAGAAAAGAATGAATTACCTATTTTCCTGTTAGTGCTAAATGACAAATTTTAACAATTTTTCAGATTTGAGAATTTTAAATTTTTAATTTTAAGATATAAATACAGGTTGTTTCCGATCTTATAAAATAATGCTAATTTGAGAGAAAATAGATCATATTAATAAGAATCAGAATCGCGTAGAAAATCAGAAATCCACATGATAGGTGACGCAGTCAGTGACCTCTTGGACTCTTGGAGATTTCTCATTGTAACTAATGACAAAATGAAGTAATGAACGTGTATCTAACTCCGGGTCAACAAAACATTCAATTTCATTTGTTTTGAATGAAATTTTCATTCTGATATGAACCTCATTGTAAGAATAACCATCTCTGTATTCCCAAACCATGAAAAGTTTGGTATTTTTGAACACGCTCATTAATCTATATAGCACACATAAAAATTTTCGGGCACTTCCCCTCTGTGGGTAATTTTACCAACAGTTGTTCTAGTTTTTGTCTAGAGAAGGGCTTAATACTGTTTTGTGGGATTGCGTCTTATTTGTCCCCTAATATAAGTGGAGACTTCCATTTGTGTTCCCGCTTTCCTGATTCCTATTAATCCTATTGATATCTTCTACTTCCATTTAACTATTTAAATGAATACTTAAAATCTCGAAAGAGCATTTATAGTAAAACACTGATAGGTCTACAGTTATATTATAATAAATCACATTCAATTTTTTCAAAAACTGTAAAATTGCATAAATAAAGCTTTACAGTTTCTTACTAATGAGTGACCTTATTAAATTGTTTCATTTATTTTTTTAAATAAAAAATGAACATTAATTATATGAAAATTATAATTACATTATAAGAGTACAAACATATATGAAAATTTTAAATTTTATTTTAAGATGTAATACATTTCTCAATTTATTATACACCATTTGCAAGAAAAATATAAAAGAAAATGGGTGAGTATATATTTTTCATTGTACATAAATTATAAGATGCACTTATTGTTCCAAGAAAGAGTATATAACAGAAATAGTAATTCCAGTTGACGTATGATGCTATAAATCCTAAAAACCGGTTCAAAATTTCTAAATTTTAGTTCATTTTCTATACTTTGGCGTTTTATTTTAAACATTAAAATTTTTGGTTTTAGTAATAATAGTTAGCTTACTATAATCTCTAATAAAATTGCTAGACGAAAATATAATATAACGGAATTTAATTTCTCCTTTCTACAAGATCGAAAAAAGGCAATTTTGTTTTGCTTTACTACCCATTTAATGGCTAAATTGTTAAATTTATTGGATGGAAAAGAACCAAAAATTTACAATTGCTTAAGAAAGGAAATTTTTTTGAAAAAACAACTGGATATGTTGTAAAAATATATGTTACGAATCTCGTAATAACTACCATTTGAGGTAAAGCAAAATGTTTATTATAACATTTTATTTGTGGCTTAGAATGGGTTTAATTTAAAAATCAGTAATGCTTTTAAATTTAAAATGTGATACACAAGGAATATTAATTTAACATCTAAATATCTTAAGCATCTCTTAGTTCAATATTATTAATTAATATCTTTGATATTAGTTTTGAATAATTAAAAAATAATTTTATATTACTAAGTGTACGGTAAATAGAATTTTGGCTTAAATTTGTTAATAATTAATTATTCAAACTATGAGAATGTATTAATTTCCTCATTAAAATACGTAATTAATACTTATTTAAATACTTTTTATCTTTCAATTCCAATTTTAAAGGCATTTTTGAAATAAATTTATCAATTATCTCAGAGATCACATTTTGGCACAGATGCCGTATAATCCAGGTTGACGATTTCTGAGATTGATGATTTTTTTGGCGTATTTTCTTATGTATCTAGCAACCTGGTTTACATTATGTCATAGATATTGAGACAAGTAAGAATTATGTAGGAAGTTGTATTTTGGTAACCATACTACTTACGTCATCGATCTCGCCACAATATGTCATCTTGGCAGCATTTTTTTCATCGCCAAAAAAAATTCAGAATTTATCATCCTGGATTATACCGTATCTGTGCCCACAATTTATATTTGTTTGTAATTCAATTTAATTATTGGTTATTTATAAATATTTCAAAAATATAGATTCAGAATCATATTTAGTATGAATTGTAAATATGCTAATGATTGAAAAATATATAATGCTATATAGTTATTAAAATTCTGAATAACAAATTTTTTGAATACATAATGTTTCTGTTCCATAATGATTTTTCAACAATTTTACGAACAGAAATACATTTCACAGATATTTTAAATTCTTCATAAAGAAAAATATACATTTTGTTAGCTCTTAGACACTTTCAATTTCATCTTGGTGCTAAATAAGTTTTAATATATTCCAAGATATAACCATTTGCAAATTATATTATTTTTAATTGAAATCGTTGTAATCCTCATTATTACTTAATAATGAGGAAATAAAGAAACTTATAAAATTTATAATTACTTAATAAAGAAAAATATATCGTTCGTTAGCATTTAGAATGAAGAAAAACTCATTCTATTTTTCTACATTGTTGCCAAACTTTTTAATAGCTTCAAATATATATATAATCATTTGCGGATTATATTTAATATTTATTTAAGTGAAATTATTACAATTGCCACATCTGCATAAAAGTGCCTCGGTAACTTTTTAACTGAAAAATATTTACATTTCTTTTTAATATTCTGAATGTTTCGATAAAAATTGTAATGATTGAATCAAACAAATGTTGAATATAATGTTTTTTGTTTTGATATCGATGACAAAATAACTTTAGTAGATTTTTCAATTTATAATCATTTGAGAATTATTTCACTATTCTTTCATCGATTTCGTTACAGTCTTTAATGAATATGAAAACAAAATATTAATTTTTCTATTTTAAAACAATTTTAATATAATTTTTAGCATAAATGCCATGTAAACCAGGATGCCAATTTCTGGATTTGATAATCTTTTTGGCGGATTTGCTTATGTACATCTTTTTATTATGTTATAGATATGGAGACCAGTAAAAATTATGTAAAAAATTGAAACTAAGCAATCTTAGTATTTATGTTATAGCACACGGTAAAATACACCATCTTGGTAATAGCTCTTCATCGCGAAAACAAATTCAGAATTTGGTATTCTGGATTGTACGGTTTCGGTGCCTAATTTTTAAACTTTATATTAATGCTATAATTGCATTTATTTAATATTTTTTTTATTTAGAAATATTAGTTATATTAACATTTACTTTATCTTTTTCTTATTAATTCATATAAATTATTTTTATGAAATGAATAATTAAAACCAACTAAAATCAATCAGTTTTAAATTAATATTTTTCCACTTTAATTTTTACAATATTTTTTCATCGGATATCCCTAGCGGAAAGTTTTATTCTAAATATAACTTATATATGAGAAGCGTTTAGTAAAAATCACCTACAGTTAAATTTTTAAAAATTTAAAAATAATTGATGAGAACTCAATAACTATCTTAACACAATGCTTTTCATCCAAGTATGGATTTAAAAAAAAACTTTTTATTTTCACAAAATCTAAGAGACTATTTAAGGTTTCTTACGATGTAAAAATGCCTCTCTAATAGAATGTTAAATATTACATAGATTCGAAATTAAAAGAGAATCTAAAACTTTTTGCAGTAATTACCTTTTTTTTATTTGATTTTGGAACAATATTCAAAAGAAATACAAAGTTAGAATTAATCATTAAAATCATTTATAAATACTTTATAAAAAAATAAAAATTAAATAAAAATAGCAGCGAGTTTATTTAAAAATATTCTTTCTTAAATGAGTTCATAATTTTTAATGCAGAAAACATATTTTCTTATAATTTTAATTTGTGTTTGCAATAAAAAATAGTGATTTCCTTTAAAAATATTTATTGAGGTTAAAAAATAATAAAAGAAAAATATCTTGAAAACATCTGATAAAACTCTCAACTTATGATTTTTAATAAGAAAAATTAGAAATGAGATTCGTGTAAAAAAGAATATGATCTATTATGTCCCATTTTCGCTTAAATGCAATCAAAATTCTAACATAAATTCAGGCTTTTTTTATTAATTTATACCTTTTCAGTGATACATTTTTAGTGTAGAAGATTTTCTTAGTGAAGAAATGATTTATTGTTAAAAACCTTTCTAGTGAAGAATTTTGATATAACTGTTTAAGAGGAAAAAATAAAAAAATGTATATGCAGTTATATGATTTAAGAAAACTGCAATGTAATTGGCAATATAAAGCCAAAACAGTGGAAAACAAATATAAAATTGTAAGTATATATCCTCACTAAATCAATATAATCGGTATATACGATTAATGTTTTATATGATTGCTTACTTATGAATGAATTGTTTCACTTATAATAATTATAAAATTTAAAAATAGAAACATATATATTTTTCCCCAGAATTATATATAATTAACTTATAAACAGTAATTTTAGTTAAGTTTTAACAAGATATATATGGAAAATGAAATTACTTTTCTAGGCAAAATGTTGAAGCATATGCACTACTGGCCATTAAAATTGCTACACCAGGAAGAAATGCAGATAACAAAATGATATTTATTGGACAAATATACTATACTACAAATAACAAGTGATTAAATTTTCAAAACATTTGGCTGGATAGATCCTGAGAAATCAGTACACAGAGCAACCACCTCTGGCAGTAATAACAGCAGTTATACGCCTGGGCATTGAGTCAAACAGAGATTGGCTTGCATGAACAGGTGCAGATGCCCATGCAGCTTCAACACGATGCCACAGTTCATCAAACGTAGTGACTGGCGTTTGGTGACAAGCCAGTCGCTCGGCAACCATTGACCAGACGTTTTCTATTGGTGAAAGAGCTGGAGAACGTGCTGGCCAGGGCAACAGCCGAACATGTTCCGTATCAAGAAAGGTCCGTACAATACCGGCAACATGCGGTCGGGAATTATCCTGCTGAAACGTAGGGTTTCGCAGGGCTCGAATAAAGGATAGAGCCACGGGTCGTAACACACCAGAAATGTAACGTGCACTGTTCAAAACACCGTCAATGCGAACAAGAGGTGATCGAGACGTGTATCCAATGGCACCGCATACCATCACGCCAGGTGGTGGGCCAGTATGACGATGACGAATGCACGCTGCCAGTGTGCGTTCACCACGATACCTCCAAACACGGATGCGATCATCATGATGCTGTACACAGAACCTGGATTCATGTGAAAAGATGACGTCTCGCCATTCGTTTGCCCAGGTTCGTCGTTGATCACACCATTGAAAGTGCTCTTGTCTATGACAGAGCGTCAAGGGAAGCCGCAGCCATGGTCTCCGAGCTGAGAGTCCATGCTGCTGCAAACGTCGTCAAACTGTTCGTGCAGACATTGGTTGTCTTCCAAACGACCCCGTTTCTTGACTCACGGATCGTGACGTGATTGTACGATCCATTACGGCCATGCGGAGAATATGCCTGTCTTCTCGGCTGCCAGTGATAGGTGGCCGTTGAGATCCCGCATGGCGTTCCATATTACCATCCTGAACCCATCGATTCCATATTCTGTTAACAGTCATTGGATCTCGACCGACGCGAGCAGCAATACTGCGATAATGTAAACCGCAATCCCGTTACGGTACAATTCGACATTTATCAAAGTCAGAAAAGTGCTGGTACGCATTTCTCCTTCTTACACGAGGCATCACAACAACTTTTCATCAGGCAACAACGTTCAAATGCAATTTGTGTATGAGGAACCGGCTGAACAATTTCCTCATATTTCCTCATTTAAACACAATGTAGGTGTCGCTACTGGCGCCTGCTTTGTCTGAATGCGCTGAAAAGCTAATCATTTGCATATCACAGCACCTTCTTCCTTTCGCATATATTTCACGTCTGTAGCATGTCGCCTTCTTGGTGTAGCAATTTTAATGGCCAGTAGTGTATTTTATTTACTTCTTTAATAATTTTTAGCATAAGTTTATTGTTTATCCGTTAATTAAGTTTAAACCTATTGTATTACATGCAATTAAATAGGAAAATAGAAATTAGTTTATATGAGACTGCGTTATTTTTTTATGATATTTTATTGGTAAATACTGTAGTCTTCGACTGCAAACACAGTTTTACTTAAAAATCATAATTAAATTACAATATTCCTCGATATTTGTTTGTAAATAGACATTACTCTTATAACACAATGGGATAGTGTTAATATAAGAAATAGTGTTAATATAAGCACTTTCGAATTTTTTAACCTTTTCAAAGCTTTTACAGTTAATTTCATGTCTACTAAAGTATAATTTTAGATACGGTGTACATTATCTTCTGACAAAAATATAGAATTAACTAGCTGCTTATACGTCTGAGGCAATAGCTCCGAATTTTCTTCTTGAATGTCATTGAATTTGATTAACGATATAAATTTATATAACAAACCAATAAACATTAAGTTTCAAAGACTGTGGGGTTATCTGAACAAACTATTACAATTATATAATAAATGCATAACATGGTCGTAATAAATTACGTCACTTGAAACTTCTAAACATGATTTTCTACAAAATTTTTATTGTTAATTTCCCTAATAATTGCATTTTGAAAACTATGTTCAGTTGTTTCTGCAGAATAAGTGAACAAATACAAAATTGTTCAAACGGCAAGAATGGTGTTACATTTTATTGTTCGATGTTTTTCTGTGACTATAAATATGAACTTGGTAATTAATATCAAAGTACAATAACTGTAATATTTTAATAATTATAATATAATGTATAAATTAATTTTTATTAATTTATTATATCAGAATAAATTTATCTAACATCAATTTTAATTTTAATTTCAAAATCAACAAAAATTTATTTTTGACTTCTAAGCTCAGTTACATTTTCACATTGAAAGGAAGATAATAAGTACTACTAAGTCTTCTAATAAGGTAATAAGATGATAATAAGTCAATTCATATTTGCGCTCTTTGTTAGATGACACTGTATTTGACTAGGCAAACCACCTATTATTCTGTTACAAAATATTCAATACTTTATAAATAAATACCACCATTATAACATGATTTCACAATGTATTCTAGAAAAGTTTGTAACTTTAACTAACTTGAAAAAATTTGTCATTGCAAATAATAAATTAGATTGCACGTCGAGAAAATAGAGGCAGTAAATATCCAAAGAATTATTTTATATTGGAAAAAATCAAATCCTTTCCACTGACATGAAACAAAACGTCATCAAAAACAAAACGATGCCATTCGTTATTTTCAAAAATGTACCCTTCTAAAGTATGATCATGTGACTACATTGAAAAAAAAAATTCAGCAAGAACTGAATTACGATATAAAAGATGATATGCCACTGGTTGTAGTTCGGTTTTATTGATGTCGTTAATAAAACCACCCTCGAGATTTATTGAATCATTACGAACAGCGCTTAACGACTGTATATATTCCGGCTGGTGGCTCAAACAACCGAAACAAGCCGTTTTTCCCCAAATAAACTTAAAGTGATTTTCTCGGAACAACGCTGACGACCCATTATATGTTAGGATACAGAAAATTAGTTTTACCTGAAATGGTGTGCCGCACGATTCCTTTTTTTAATTGAAAAAGTTTTAGTTTCCTCTTGCCAAGTAATTAATTTAAATGGACAAGAGAAGCAATTTCGTGATTTAAGCTTAAATTGTTGAGTCCCGCCGGTATCAGTTACCTTCGACGGAACTTCGGTTAATGAATTTCATGTCCACCGAAACACATTAGCTCGAAATGGATGTTTATTCAACACTCACCAGTATCCAGTTTCTTTCAGAACAGTTTTTCTTTTCAAATTGTTTTATAAATTAGAATCATACATTTCACAAAAATGGAAGAAGAAATTTCCATCTAAAAGTCTAAGGGTTCATAAGATACTTTAAAACTCTTCAACTTATCATCATGCATTTGCTTCGCAGTAAAACAGAAAATTGAATCATTTGTGCTCTGTTATTTATTAAATCTTACTCTAAGAAATATCCGATACATTTTAGAAATTTGTTACATATTGTTACGAAAATTATAAAGAGTGTAAATATATTTAAATGAATGTTTTATATTTCTGTCAAATTGTTTGTGTTACTGAACTATTACCATTTAATTTGTAAAATTATTGTCTAAATAACCCTTACTTTTTGCAAATAGCAGTTTTTAGAATTTAGAAATAGGTTTGTAAAAGCTGAGGTAGTTTGGTGATATTTTTGGCGCTAAAATATAGATGAACATTTTAGAAGTTTCAAGCTTATAGGACGAAATGACCTTTATTTTAGAACTCTGTTAGGTTTGTAGGATACATATTTTATAAAAATAGCAGTTTTCGTAATTGAATAATACCGTAAAATGTAAAGTAGTTTGGTGATATTTTTGGCGCTAAAATATAGATGAACATTTTAGAAGTTTCAAGCTTATAGGACGAAATGACTTTTATTTTAGAACTCTGTTAGGTTTGTAGGATACATATTTTATAAAAATAGCAGTTTTCGTAATTGAATAATACCGTAAAATGTAAAGTAGTTTGGTGATATTTTTGGCGCTAAAATATAGATGAACATTTTAGAAGTTTCAAGCTTATAGGACGAAATGACTTTTATTTTAGAACTCTGTTAGGTTTGTAGGATACATATTTTATAAAAATAGCAGTTTTCGTAATTGAATAATACCGTAAAATGTAAAGTAGTTTGGTGATATTTTTGGCGCTAAAACATAGATGAACATTTTAGAAGTTTCAAGCTTATAGGACGAAATGACTTTTATTTTAGAACTCTGTTAGATTTATAGGATACATATTTTATAAAAATAGCAGTTTTCGTAATTGAATAATACCGTAAAATGTAAAGTAGTTTAGTGTTATTTTTGGCATCAAAATATACGTCACCATTTTTAAAGTTTCTAGTTGATAGGACCAATAGAAACCGATATGCTATAAGAATGTTCTAGAAAACTCCAGATAAAAAGCTTCTTGTAACCTCTGAAGAAGTATATAATATCGTCCTCAACTAAGCAATGAATGAGTTGAAAACCAGTCGATCAGTTAGACACCTGTAGTGTCCAGCTCTGAAAATTTCTGTTTAGTTTCGGTATAATAGAAAATATTTGTTTTTGTAACTCGTGTAAACTTTGAGTGCTTATTTGTATTATTTGTGACTGAGAATTCCGAAAAAACTGTTTATTTAATAGACACTTCTTATCTACATTTCTGCATCAAAACATCTTTTCCACCACAAAAAAAGCTCGTAGCAATACGTATATAAAGAGCCGATGACAAAATTACTTCTTTTTTATAGCTATTCCTTTCTCGTGGTACGTCTACATTGATTGGACAATTGTCTGTATGTGCAAAATATTTGTTTTTGTAACTCGTGTAAACTTTGAGTACTTATTTGTATTATTTGTGACTGAGAATTCCGAATAAACTGTTTATTTAAAAGACACTTCTTATCTACATTTCTGCATCAAAACATCTTTTCCACCACGAAAAAAGCTCGTAGCAATACGTATATAAAGAGCCGATGACAAGATTACTTCTTTTTTATAGCTATTCCTTTCTCGTGCTACGTCTACATTGATTGGACAATTGTCTGTATGGACAAAATATTTGTTTTTGTAACTCGTGTAAACTTTGAGTACTTATTTGTATTATTTGTGACTGAGAATTCCGAATAAACTGTTTATTTAAAAGACACTTCTTATCTACATTTCTGCATCAAAACATCTTTTCCACCACGAAAAAAGCTCGTAGCAATACGTGTATAAAGAGCCGATGACAAGATTACTTCTTTTTTATAGCTATTCCTTTCTCGTGCTACGTCTACATTGATTGGACAATTGTCTGTATGGACAAAATATTTGTTTTTGTAACTCGTGTAAACTTTGAGTACTTATTTGTATTATTTGTGACTGAGAATTCCGAATAAACTGTTTATTTAATAGACACTTCTTATCTACATTTCTGCATCAAAACATCTTTTCCACCACAAAAAAATCTCGTAGCAATACGTATATAAAGAGCCGATGACAAGATTACTTCTTTTTTATAGCTATTCCTTTCTCGTGCTACGTCTACATTGATTGGACAATTGTCTGTATGGACATAATTTGCTCATGAGGATTTATTCAGCTGGGTCCTGCATTTTAAAATGAATTCTGAATTCTGCAAGTGCCTGTACCTTAAGTGTGGACTTCAACCATGCATTATTGTAATAAATAACAGTTAGTTCATTATTCTACTACCAGCTTAGATGTCATTACCTAAGTTTGAATGAATGACATAAAGCTCTTGCTATATATATAAATGACGTAACGTCATACCAGTTAGGTTAATTCAGTAACTTTACCATTCATCACATACCCTACATAAATCATCATAATTGACATCATATTCGGAAATACTACATAGAATTGCATTAATGCACACTTGAAAATTTTATTGCGTACTTATATATTTATATCTGTTTTATTATAAAATCTTTCCAGAGAAAATTATTCACTCTAACTTAATTAATTCAAATAAACTAGATCAACACCACGAAGATTTTTCGAATTTTAAATCTTCATGCTAAACTTGCCATTTTCAATTAATTTAAACTTGACACGAATAAACTTGTAGCTGATCAATCTGGCGCGGTTAGCGTCTTAACATTCCAATTACGTCAATATTCTTATAACTCTTCGAGTATGCTTTGATAAAATTAGAACATTTTTTTCATTTTTGGGAATCGTAATTATTTTATTTATAGGCTTTTTAGGAGTTATCAAAGAATAAGTTTTAAGAATTGATTTAAGAGTTCTTCTGAAATATCCAAGATTATAAATTATTCTAGATTTGTAACGTATCGTTCATTTTAATATTTGCTATTTTTTTAAGAAAGCTGTAATTATATTTGTTATAAATAGATAATTATATTTGTTATAAATAAAGATAGTCTAAGCAAGTTTATAGGTCTTGTATACAAGCCTTTAGACCATCCCGTCTTGCAATTAGTAAAAAGTTGCTTTTATGATTCTAAAAATTTGAATAAATCATTCAAACACATTTTCAGAATTTTGCGCAAACTGAATAGAAGTAATAACGTAACGTAAGCAAAATTAGGGAGAAATGTGCATCATACCAACAAATATTGAAACTTCACCAATTGTCAGCTGTTATATTGGCACAGCATACGTTGGCGGGATGAAATAGTTTTAAAATGATAACAAAAACGAATGCACAATGTTGTTATAAAATTAAAACTAAAATAATATATAAGATAATAATTATTATAAATACCAGTTGCTAGATCTTTTCCTCATATTCTCACACACAGCATTCCAAGAAGCTCAAAGGATGGCACACTTTGTCTAATGAGGTGCCCAGTGAATGTGCAATCGTTGACCCTGAAACTGAGTGGATCTTCTTCAGAAGAGGAAGATCTCCATGCATGATTTTCTCCCTCCAGAGGTAGTATTTTACATATAAGACATTATGACCACAACTATAAATAATGCGCCTCAACCACCATTAGAGAATACGACGGATCTTTGGTTGGGTATGGATTCAAACTTACTACCTGGCTATGACGAGAACAACACCTTAGCCAACAAGTGCACCACAACGTTATGGGAAATATGTGAAATTAACCTAGAATATGATAAGATTACTGAACTACTATTGTTATCACTCTTAATTAATCTGTTATTTTCATCAATGTAAGCATTCTTCGTAAGACAATTGCATTTTTTGTTAGTAATTCATTTAAATATCTTAATCTTACCAAAGACGCAAACAATATTCCATGTTGAATTGAACTTTCTGAAAGATGGACTTAATAGTCAATATCTTTATGATCATAGAATTTTTAAGAGAATAAACAATAACAAAGTTCTGTAAATGAAACATTGATGGAAAAATCAACGAATATCTTAAAATTAACCTTTAGAAGTTCAAAGCAAAGCAAATATGCTTGGTTCAAATAATATCAAAGGGAAGTTTTGGATATATGCTATAAATGAATGCCCCTCATTTAGTTATCTAGGTATACAAATGAATTATAAATATTCCAATCTCTCGATAGCGAAACAGCACTTTAATCTTTCCAAAGATCTTCCCAGTGAATGCCCCTGATTCTTCCACGTTTCTCTTAACTTTTAAGATGTTGGTTACACACATGAAAATTTTATATCGAAACGTGATTCGCTTTACCAGACGAGAAATTGATTAAAAGTTATAAAATTTTAAATAAAATTTTTTCATGTGATTCATTTAGAAATATTTAGACACTTTGTCATGATTTCACTTCCTTTCATTTTCATAAATCATTTTAATCATCTTTTAAAAAATCCCATTTGTCATCAAATAATTACAGATTTTAGTTTCGAGCTGCAAATTTAAATATTGTATTGATAACTGATGGTTTTTCCAAGATTTCTATCTTTAAAATTCATTAGTTATATAATAATTAATAATCAATACTGTGAATATAACATCCTGTTAAAATTTCATTTCAAGAAATAAGTTAGTTACATTAACGTTAGATTTAGACATTCTATTCTATTAACGTGCAGGGTGAAAGGTCTTTTAGTCTGCGCACAAAAAGTAAAGCTGAACAGGCATCACCTGATCATATCTTCAACTGCTTGAATTTTGACTTGGAAGAAGCATTTTCAAAGCCCCTTATGCTTTTGGATTTCCTGGCTGTTTGTGGACTTGTGGAATTTGTCTA